>CABFWO010005513.1:0-46821 GCA_902155825.1 Timema genevievae | reverse complement strand
CTCAGTCAATACATCACATTGAAATATCAGCTAGAATATGTTCAACTCTCAGTCAATACATCACATTGAAATCACAGCTAGAAGATATTCAACTTTCAGTCAATACATCACATTGGAATCACAGCTAGAAGATGTTAAACTCTCAGTCAATACATCACATTGAAATCACAGCTAGAAGATGTTCAACTCTCAGTCAATACATCACATTGAAATATCAGCTGGAAGATGTTAAACTCTCAGTCAATACATCACATTGAAATATCAGCTGGAAGATGTTCAACTCTCAGTCAATACATCACATTGAAATATCAGATGGAAGATGTTCGACTCTCCCACCGACCAATCAGGACTTGCTGGATTTGTCAATATATTTCCACCATATCCTTACCTGATTGATAATATCAACTTGCCCTGAGTAACTGGCAGTTTCACTTCACAATCAGATATAACATGATGGTGTCTAATCTCGTGACCCTCCCATAAACCCCACATAAATATGCAAATAGTGATAATAGAAAGAAATGAACGGCTTCCGAGCCAACTTTCCCACTGGACGGCGTTTTCTCTTTGTAGATACCGGTGTGAAGAGAAGAGCCTGTAATTTGGAGGATACTTGGGCCACTTGTACCACTGGTAGTATTGTCTGGTAGCAACCTGCCTGCAGGCTGTCCTAACTTCATTACCTGTAGGAACACTGGTAGCCTGTAGGGCTGTATATTTGATACAAGTACCATTGGTATCTTGTCTGGTAGCAACCTGCCTGGAGGCTGTCCCATCTTCATGACCTGTAGGAGCACTGGTAGCCTGTAGGGCTGTATATTGGATACAAGTACCATTGGTATCTTGTCTGGTAGCAACCTGCCTGTAGGCTGTCCCATCTTCATTACCTGTAGGAGCACTAGTAGCCTGTAGGGCTGTATATTGGATACAAGTACCACAGGTAGTATTGTCTGGTAGCAACCTGCCTGCAGCCTGTCCCATCTTCATAACCTGTAGGAACACTGGTAGCCTGTAGGGCTGTATATTGGATACAAGTACCACAGGTAGTCTTGTTTGGTAGCAACCTGCCTGCAGGCTGTCCCAACTTCATGACCTGTAGGAACACTGGTAGCCTGTAGGGCTGTATATTGGATACAAATACCACTGGTAGTCTTGTCTGGTAGCAACCTTCCTGCAGGCTGTCCTAACTTCATTACCTGTAGGAACACTGGTAGCCTATGGAGCTTTAGACCTACATAATTATATTGGAGAGGACTTATAGAGGATCAGAGTCCTTTTCAAGAAGGGACCAAGGAGAAAGAGATTCAAGCTAAGAATCATCATTATTATATTATATTGATTATTTTTCACGAATTTATTTATAATTACAATTAATCTCACTTTAAATAATTCTTATATTTATTTTATCTACATTATAACATTAGTTTTTATAATATAAATTTCAACTTGTTTTTCTACTAATAATATTAAATATAAATTTGTGGTCTAACATCATCTTGATCAAAACATAATTTAGTATAAAGTCTCATTGCTTTAATAATATAAACAATCCTTACAAGGATTCAATACATATTCAATTTTATGAGACTAATTAATTATTGTCATGGTTATATGTTTTTTAAATGTTTTATTGTGTTGTAACTTAACAAGAGCTCTTTAAGCTACTTGTCCATTTTATGACTGTCATTTATTTAAGACTTTCAATCTGTAATTAGTGTATTGCTCTTCTTGTAATATTAATGCTTGTTAAATATCAGGCATGTATAAACTTTATTAACAGCTTATTCTAAATGATTGATTTATCGAAGCATGATATTGGAAACGTAACATTCACTGTGGAAAATTCTTGTATAAATGTGTCCTTGATGAAGTAGTGAAGTATCCTAGCTTATATAAATGTCTCCTTGATGACGCGGTGAAGGATCCTAGCTAGCGTGTGTTGAGGTTGAATCACTCTCTAAACTCGGACCGTTTACTAATGTGAAGTGTTTGGGGCAGGTCCGGGTTTACGTGCCGGTGCAGATAATATATATCGTGACGATAGAAATGACGGGATTCAACCCCGGGCTTGTTAACATCATTTATTGACGTGACACGCTACTCCGTAAAGAACAGAACCGGGTCCTTTACACGAACTCTTTTACAACTTCCGGACAGTAGAACATTCAATCCTTAAGAATGAAGACCGTGAGTTACCAGACAATGGTTGAGTGTCCATCTGGTCGAAACTCTTCTTACTGGTCTCTAATAGATAACAATTAATAGTATGTGCTGTGTTTCTAGTGTATTTATTGACAACAAAAAGATACTTAATCTCCTCTATGGTAATTACCATTTCCTCAGCCCAGCCAAAAATATCTCGAAGCCCAGGAAGACTTAGAAAGTTGAAATTTTCCAGGGATACAGTCCCAAAACCAAAAGGGTGTAGGAATATATGGTGAGCAAAAAATTTCCATGGAGGACCTGAAACTAAGCGGGTTTCCAAAAAGAACAAACGTCAACAAAAATCTCAACGCCCAAAAGACCTAGGAAGATCAAATTTTCCAGGGAAGTAGTCCCAAGCCCAAAAGGGTGCAGGAATACCTGGTAACCAAAACATTCCATGGAAGACCCCAGACTCAGTGGGGTTTCAAAAAAACCAAATTCGAAAAAATCTCAAAGCACAGAAGTCCTAGGAAGATCAAATTTTCCAGGGAAGTAGTCCCAAGTCCAAAAGGGTGCAGGAATACCTGGTAACCAAAACATTCCCATGGGGGGTTTCAAAAAAACCAAATTCGAAAAAATCTCAAAGCACAGAAGTCCTAGGAAGCTGTCATTTTTCAGGCAGGTAGTCCCTCGCCCATAAGGATGCAAAAACACTTGGTGACTGAAAATTCTTATTTGATCCCCCAAATGAGGGTGAGGGGGTCAAATAACCAAAGTCCTAAAAGTTATTAAAGCCAAGAAGAGCTAAGAAGCTGAAATTTTGAATGCCCTTAGCCCATGAGGGTTCAGGAATACTTGGTGACATAAAATTCCAATGGGAACCCCCAAAATGGGGGATTTCCTAAAAAATCTAATTTGAAAAAAAAAAGTTGATTCTCGGAAGATTTAAGAATCTGAAATTTTGCATGCAGCTAGCTCCTAACCAAAAAGGGTTCATTTGCTGACAAAATTTCCCAAGGGGCCCCCTCCCCAATGGGGGAGGGGGGTTTCCAGAAAAACAAAGTCAAAATACTCTCGAAGCCCAGTAGACCTAGGGAGCTGACATTTTCCAGACATTTTTCTCACTCAAAAAGGCTCAGGAATAGGCCTACGTGGTCGCCAAAAATGTTCATGGGACGAGGGGGGCACAAATTTTTTTCTAAGAATTAAAGTAGAAAAAATCTTAAAGGCTAGGAAACCTCTGAAGCTGAAAATTTGCAGGCAGGTATTCCCTAACCAAAGAGGATGCAGGGATACTTGATGATTGAAATTCACATAAGGGGCCCCGAAAAAACGAAAAGGCACATACAAAAATTGTTGTTTATAATGAAATCTTCAATGAAACACAGTTTCACACTTTCATTGGAGTAAATATTTGATCTACTCTATAGTATTTGATTGAAATACGTCTATAAGATTTTGAGGGTCACTAAGAATTATTTCCATTCGCAATTATTGTCCAACAAATGCCAATGGAACACGTTACAAGATCAGGATTGAAGCCACTGGTTTCTAAACAGGTATTTTGCTAGCAATAATAGAATAGTTAGCTGCCACTCTTCATCCTGGTGTCATTATTCAAAACTCAACATTTTGAGCTGTCTCTATGTCCCCTGGTGTCATTATTCACAAATCAACGCACAAAAATATAAATACTGAGCTGCAACTCTTTATCCTGGTGTCATTATTCAAAACTCAACATTTTGAGCTGTCTCTATGTCCCCTGGTGTCATTATTCACAAATCAACACGCACAAAAATATAAATAGTGATAGTTGACATTAAAGAGGTCACACGATTGTCGTAATCGCTTCTAAATTATCAAATATATATTTACATAGGTGAAGTTTAAATTTAAAATATCTCCATATTAAATTATTCCTCCGTCGTCTAATCTCAATAAACACCACTACACTAAATGGAGGTTTAATACAAAGCTAATACATTGGTAGTCCCGTTTTAAACATTGCCATCAAAAATAAACTTACCAAACATAATTGTATAACTTATTTTATTTGACAGTCGCTTCTTTGGTCGCATGGTTTAAGGCATCAGTCACTCTCGCAATACACTAGATTCCCGATGACGGGGAGATCAGGGTTCGAATCTTAGTCGGGTATAGACCTATTTAGTGTGGGTTTTTTTCCAAGATGGTTCTCCCAGTCTCCCTCCATGCAAATTCAAAGCAATTAATCCTTCCTAATCCTTAGCATAGTATACATTGTTACAGAAACATTGAGAAAAGAGGAATATCTCTGTCCACCTAAGAGATTAACAATCAATTTCTCATTTCAAAGACCTAAATAAAAAAACGTGTGTTTTCTTATAGCTCATAAACTATTGGTTTTATAAAAATATTTCAAATAAAAAATATAGGCCTATTTTTAATAGTTTTACTATCTTACAATGAATGACAAGTTGTTTTTTATATAAGGTGGAGGTGGAGATACGCTCGAATTTTGAAATTTCTGTTTATGTAATCTAGGCCCCCTACCCTCAAAATCATCTTCATGGGAAAGTGAGAATTACCATTTTGTTTACTAGATAGAAAATTGAATCCAAATCGTTAGAATGTATTTAGAGGAAATCGATATTATTCTCTTTTTTTTTTCGTTCAATAAACTACCCTTAATCTTAGGTTTATATATTTAATCCAAAAAAAAAAAAAAAACCTTGNTTAATCCAAAAAAAAAAAAAAACCTCGCGGAAAACCTTATGGGAACTCTGGGTATCAAGTCTTAGCTCGAGCGGTAAAATGGTTTCGGTTTAGTTCGAGCTTCAGATAGAGAGATGGCATCGCGAAAAATAGTTTTTATGCTTCAGGGGGTCATAAAAATTCGATATTTATCAAAACCTCAAGTTCAATTTTTGTTTTAATATCAAAATACTTCTCTTTCCGAGGGGTCGAGAGAAAGTAAACTTTATATGACAGTGAAGGTATCAAAACATCCCTGTTCCAATCGCCATAAATTTAGTCTGGGGAAAGTTCCCCCTTAATGTTCACGATGATGGCCTTAAACAACGTCCAATTCTTGGCCTCATTTCTACATTTTAATGATGAATTAAAATGTTCTATTTTATTCAAATATTGGCTACACTCGCGAGGTATATGAGTGGTGCGGGAAGGTAATTATTGTTTTAGTGGAGTGGTGGTTGGGAATATTAATGTTGGAAGCTTTAATGGCTCCCATTTCCATTATATGACTAGAGAGCGGGAAAATATGATAATTAGGTGCTTAGAGGCTTTAGGTGGGTCATAGCACGGCACACTCTCTAGAACACGTGTTTGAGGGTGATGGCACGGCACACTCTCTAGAACACGTGTTTTGAGGGTAATAGCACGGCACACTCTCTAGGACACGTGTTTTGAGGGTAATAGCACGGCACACACTCTAGAACACGTGTTTTAAGGGTAATGGCACGGCACACTCTCTAGAACACGTGTTTTGAGGGTAATAGCACGGCACACTCTCTAGGACACGTTTTTGAGAGTAATAGCACGGCACACTCCCTAGAACACGTATTTTGAAGGTAATAGCACGGCACACACTCTAGAACACGTGCTTTGCATGTTACAGTACGGCACCATTTTTGGAACACGATCTCAGAGAAGAAAGGCACACTCTCTATAACACGTGCTCTTGAGAGTCACAGCATGGCGCAATCTAGAACACGTGTTCTGAGGGTTAATCTAAAGCATGGCACAACTATTAGAAACACGTGTTTTGAGGGTTAAGTTAAAGCATGGCACAACTCTTCAGAACACGTGTTTTGAGAACTATAGCATCGCACACTTCATAGAACAAGTGTTCTGAGTATTATAGGCCAAATCACTTGCTAGGCCCAAGTACAGATGACCTTCACCAGACATAGTCCCAGGTACTGATGACCTTCACCAGACATAGTCCCAGGTACTGATGACCTTCACTAGACATAGTCCCAGGTACTGATGACCTTCACCAGACATAGTCCCAGGTACTGATGACTTTCACTAGACATAGTCTCAGGTACTGATGACCTTCACCAGACATAGTCCCAAGTACTGATGACCTTCACTAGACATAGTCCCAAGTACTGATGACCTTCACCAGACATAGTCCCAGTTACTGATGACCTTCACCAGACATAGAACATTATCAAGACCGCAAAGTACCAGGAGAGGAGATATAGGGACACATTGTTTGTTACTATCTAATCAAGACCGTAAGTTGGCAGGAGAGGAGACATAGGGACACATTGTTTGTTATTATCTAAATCAAGACCGTAAGGTACCAGGAGAGGAGATATAGGGACACATTGTTTGTTACTATCTAATCAAGACCGTAAGTTGGCAGGAGAGGAGACATAGGAACACATTGTTTGTTACTATCTAAATCAAGACCGCAAGGTACCAGGAGAGGAGATATAGGAACACATTGTTTGATACTATCTAAATCAAGACCGTAAGTTGGCAGGAGAGGAGACATAGGGACACATTGTTTGTTACTATCTAATCAAGACCGTAGGTTGGCAGGATAGGAGACATAGGGACACATTGTTTGTTACTATCTAAATCAAGACCGTAAGTTGGCAGGATAGGAGACATAGGGACACATTGTTTGTTACTATCTAAATCAAAACCGCAAGGTACCAGGAGAGGATACATAGGGACACATTGTTTGTTACTATCTAAATCAAGACCGTAAGGTACCAGAAGAGGAGATATAGGGACACATTGTTTGTTACTATCTAATCAAGACCGTAAGGTACCAGGAGAGGAGACATAGGGACACATTGTTTATTACTATCTAAATCAAGACCGTAAGGTACCAGGAGAGGAGACATAGGGACACATTGTTTGTTACTATCTAATCAAGACCGTAAGGTACCAGGAGAGGAGACATAGGGACACATTGTTTGTTACTATCTAATCAAGACCGCGAGGTACCAGGAGAGGAGACATAGGGACACATTGTTTGTTACTATCTAAATCAAGACCACGAGGTACCAGGAGAGGAGACATAGGGACACATTGTTTGTTACTATCTAAATCAAGACCGCAAGGTACCAGGAGAGGAGACATAGGGACACATTGTTTGTTACTATCTAAATCAAGACCGCAAGGTCCCTGTAAAGATTCATGGAGGAGGCTCCAGTTCCATTCCCTCCTCCTCCCTCCTCCCCTCCCCCTGAGCTGCCATTGTTCACTAGCGACCTCACGTGACGCTATTGGTTGAGTGGGGCGTGGTCTCTGCGAGGGGTTAGAGGGGAGTCTCCCCGGAGAGGCCTGTACCGCAGTTGGTGCCTCTCCTGCCTCAGTGTCTGCACGAGAGCGAACCGAACCACCGCGGGGTGTATCGAACCTTGCTCTGAGCCCTGCGTGTGAGGGGTAGTAAGGTAGTAAGGGCCCTGACCCTGATCTTCCACCCTGGAACACGCACACGACAGGGGCGCCGAGAAACGTGACCGGAAGTTGATCCCTTGGACTCTGTTCGGGACATGTTGAGAAGACTTGGCGGCAGCCGTCCTCTGTCGCATCTGGTCCAGTGCAAAACTCTGCAAATTTTTGAAACTAGAAGCAGTGATCGTTAGGTGATATAGCGCTTTGCAGTGACAACACCCTCCTTTAAACAGAGTGCGTGTAAATATATGCAGTGACAACACCTTCCTGTAAACAAAGTGCGTGTAAATATCTGCAGTGACAACACCTTCCTGTAAACACAGTGCGTGTGAATACCTGCAGTGACAACACCTTCCTGTAAACAAAGTGCGTGTAAATATCTGCAGTGACAACACCTTCCTGTAAACAAAGTGCGTGTAAATATCTGCAGTGACAACACCTTCCAGTAAACAAAGTGCGTCTAGATATCTGCGGTGACAACACCTTCCTGTAAACACAGAGCGTGTAGATATCTGCAGTGACAACACCTTTCTGTAAACAAAATGCGTGTAAATATCTGCAATGACAACACCTTCCTGTAAACAAAGTGCGTGTAAATTCCTGCAGTGACAACAACTTCCTGTAAACACATAGCGTGTAGATATCTGCAGTGACAACACCTTCCTGTAAACAAAGTGCGTGTAAATACCTGCAGTGACAACACGTTCCTGTAAACACAGTGCTTGTAGATATCTTCAGTGACAATACCTTCTTGTAAACACAGTGGGTGTAAATATCTGCAATTACAGCTCATTCCTGTAAACACAGTGCATGTAGATATCTGCAATGACAACCTCTTTCTTGTAAATACAGTGCGTACAGCTAGCTGTAGTTACAACAACTTCCAGATAAATTTAGGCTAGTATATTTAGCTGCAGTGACAATATCTTCCTTGTTAATATAGTGAGTGTAGCTATCTGCAGTAACAATCTCTTGTTTTAAATACAGTGCGTGAAGATATCTGAAGTAACAACATATTCTTGTAAATACAGTGCGTGTTGATAGATGCGATGACAATATCTTCCGTGTAAATACAGTGCGTGTAACTATTTCTAGTGACAACACATTCCCGTAAACACAGTGCATGTATATATCTGCAGTGACAATCTCTTTCTTCTAAATACAATGTGTGTAGCTATCTGCAGTGACAACATATTCCGGATAAATAGAATGTGTGTATGTGTGTACAGCGACAACATCTTTCTTGTAAACACGGCTCGTGCAGCTAGCTGCAATGAAAACATCTTCCATGTAAATACACTTTGTGTATCCAGCTGCAGAGGAAATATCTTCCAGTAAAGAACAATGCGTGAAGATAGTTGCAGTGACATCTTCCAGTAAAACACAGTGTTTAGAGCTAGCTGCTGTGACATTTGTCAATCTAGTTCTTGTGGCTCTTTTCTGTGACATCTCCTGTCAACCTAGTTCTATTGCTGTTGTGAGATCTTCTGTCAATCTAGTTCTTGTGGTGGTCTGCTGTCTCATCTGTCAATCTAGTTCTTGTGTCAGTCTGCTGTCTCATCTGTCGATCTAGTTCTTGTGGTGGTCTGCTGTGACATCCCCTGTCACTATAATTATTGTGGCTTTTTGTTACATATTCCATCAATCTAGTTCTATTGCTGTTTGTTGTGACATCTTTTGTCAATCTAGTTCTTGTGGTTGTCAGTTGTGACATCTCCTGTCAATCTAATTCTTGTGGCTGTTCTTTTACATCTTCTGACAATATAGTTCTTGGGGCTGTTCTGTGACATCTCCTGACAATATAGTTCTTGTGGCTTTTTTCTGTTACATCTTCTGTAACTCAAGTTCTTGTGGTTGTTTTCTGTTACATCTTCTGTCAATCAAGTTCTTGTGGTTGTTTTCTGTGACATCTTCTGACAATCTAGTTCTTGTGGCTGTTTTCTGTGACATCTCCTGACAATATAGTTCTTGTGGCTTTTTTCTGTTATATCTTCTGTCGATCAAGTTCTTGTGGTTGTTTTCTGTGACATCTTCTGACAATCTAGTTCTTGGGGCTGTTCTGTGACATCTTCTGACAATCTAGCTATTGTGGTTGTCAGTTGTGACGTCTCCTGTCAATCTAGTTCTCATAGCTGTCAGCCGTGACATCTGCCGCCAATGTCCGACATGACCTGAAGGTGTAGACCTGAATCCAGCCCCTGACTTGGCCGAGAGCCGTGAAGTGCCCGCCAGTCTAGTGAGTGTCCGACGTCAACACGGAGTTTCTTGCAGCGAGCCAATGTACCGTCGGCGTCTCAGCTCACCCTCTGTCGGGCGGTGGCTCCGTGTTTGGAGGTGAGCCCGGCGCTCACCATTCCCCGGCGGTGTCCAGCGCCGCTATGAGCCAGCTGGGAACGGTATATGCCACCAAGCGTCGACGCCGGAATGGCAAGAGGTGAGCATTACCTTTGGGATATCTTTGTGTCCGCCACTCTATCCCAAAATGTGCAGACAAAACATTTACTATCTTTATATTGTGCAGACAGAACCTTTACTATCTTTATATTGTGCAGACAAGACATTTACTATCTTTATATTGTGCAGACAAGACATCTACTATCTTTATATTGTGCAGACAAGACATTAACTATCTTTATATTGTGCAGACAAAAATTTACTATCTTTATATTGTGCAGACAAAACATTTACTATCTTTATATTGCACAAACAAGATATTTACTATCTTTATATTGCGTGGACAAGACATGAACTATCTTTATATTGTGCAGACAAAAAATTTACTATCTTTATATTGTACAGGAAAAACATTTACTATCTTTATATTGCACAGACAAGAAATGCACTATCTTTATATTGTACAGACAAGACATTTACTATCTTTATATTGTGCAGACAAGACATTCACTATCTTTATATTGTGCAGACAAGACATGCACTATCTTTAGGGTAAACGGGAGGAATTGGGAGGTATTTTTTACAAATTGAGCTGTTTAGATCTCCAACCATTTTAATTTTAATATATCTGTACTTACTTTTATAGTATGAATTGTCATCTTTTCAACATATTTTAATTTTTTTTCGCTGTTCACAAAATTAAAAAAAAAAGTGCTTCCACCCAATTACCCCCATGGGGGCAATAGGATGCTTGTCTTATAGCCCATAAACAGTGAATGATAAATATTTTGGGCTATGGGGTGGTAGAAAGATTACTAAAAATAACATATTTCACTTGATTTTATTACTAACAATTTTTTTTTGAACAAAATACATAGACTCAATTTATTTTTAACTTTGTACTTTTTGAATAATTAACGCAGGAAATATATCCTATGACATACAGGTTTCTAAATCATAATACAAAGTGATATTACGTGAAAAACACACTTGAAATTTTTTAATGATAAAAAGATATTGACATCTTTAAACTAATTTATATTGATTATAAACGTTGTTTTTAGCTTTCTTGAAGCCTACAAACTTACAAAAATAGCATTTTATAATTTATACAAACTATTATTAATGAATTTAGTCTTGAAAAATGCAAAATAATATAGTTACATTCAACTTAAATTCGATAACAAAGAATCCTATTTAGTTAACTTAGTTTCCTTTTCAGTGAGTTTTTATAATGTAAAGAGATTAATTACACATTGTTAAAATGTATTTAAATGGACATAAAAAAAGTGTTGTAACCCTTTTATAGCTCGCTTGGTCTAGGCCAATATCTCGTGAACTAACAGGTATCAGGGGATCTATTATACACAAAATGGTTGGTAATTGGGTGGTAGACCTAAACTTCCAAAATATAAATTTAATGTGAGTCAAACCACCAAAACTACACTATTAGTTCACTTTTAATCACAAAAGAACAGTAAATAATTCAAATAAATCATTTTAAAATATACCTCCCAATTTTTTGCATGGGGGTAGTTGAGAGGTAAATCCCCCCTCCCCCAAAATCCCCTTTTAAGAACATGGATTAAAATAAGAAAAATGCTGAATATTCTTTGGTATGTTGATATTCATTTTATGGTTAAAAATCGAATAGTTTCTGCAAGCTCAAAAAGTAGTGTTATTTTATATTCAAGCTGGACAAGGTTCAAATTCACTTTGAAGATTGTGAAATTACGGAGGAGGCTAAGATATTTTCCCCCTCTTCAATGGATCAAGATAAAAAAAAGAATAATTATGTGTAATACTTAAAGGGTATAGCTATCTATTCATGTGATTATTTTGTTACAAAGCAAACAAATACAAATATTTACAAAAAAAAAAATCCCAAATTTTACCACCCAATTCCCCCCGCTTACAGGCAATAGTATTTTCTACCGTATCTTTATATTTTCAGACAATAAATTTACCATCTATACATTGTCCAAACAAGACATTTAAGTTACTGTCTCTATATTGTGCAAACAAGGGATTTGCTATTTCTATATTGTTCAGACAACACATCATTATCTTTATATTGTGCAGACAATATAATGTACTATCTTTACTATCTAGCCTGTTTTAATGGATCTTTAGCTCATTGATTCTACTTTAGACCGATCATGATATGAAATCAATGCCGTTTTGCTTGTGTATGGTAAATACTCCTAGAACATGATTAGCAGTTGTTCCTCCTTTCTTCTACCAGTTGGAGGAAATCAGTGCTAATCGGTTTGTGGCGAACACTATATATTGTTAAGTTGGAGACGACCGTTAGATTAACATACACTCCCGACTACTACCTCCTTACTATTTATAGTGATGTGATGAGAATTCCCTCCTGATTGCCACCTCCTAGCTATTTATAGTGGTGTGATGAGCATTCCCTATTGAAATATATTTTCAATTTGTATATTTTATTGTGTCATTGATTTTTAATTTCTAGTGACCTCACAGGTAGTAATAGTATTCTCTTATGATCGTCAAAAAATCTAGTTCGAGATTAAATGGATATTGACGTTTTTTGACTCACCGAAAAGGTGTTTTCATGATAAGGCCTACTTGTGTCTGTATCTTGGTGTAGAGCTGAAATGAATGTTTAACGTTACCAACAAAATAACGCGTCTCGTTTATCCAGGAAAATGGCTTAGAGTGTGATTTACATAAACGGATATTTTTATTTTTGATCTTATCTTCGCAACTATTTGAGATACAAAATAACTTAGCATTGTAAAGTTGTAGAAACATAAATAGTAAAAAAAATAATTTTATTCACAATATATTTTTATCAAAACTAATAGTTTTTGAGTTATTGGTAAATAAACATTTTTGAAATTAATGTCTGGCAAATACGGAAGTTGATTGTTATGCTCTTTGGTGTAATATGATGCTCTTTTTTCCTATTATGTTTTTGTAACAATGTATTACGAGTTTTAAGAAAATTTCTCCAGTTTTAGATGAAGCGGTAAGAAAGTTTGGGCGGTAACATTTATTCTTTAATATGACAAAAGTTTTTAAAAAAACTCCATGGTGTGAGCCCCCAAGCGAGCTATACCGACCGAGCGGCCGCCACCGTTAGCCATGATAGTGCCAACATTTTCGGATGTATGGTGTCATGTGGTCAGCACTACTAGTCCACCGGCCGTTGATCTAAGTTCCCAAGACCCCAAGCCGATAATTATTTATTCAAGTGGCACCTCATTTTCTCCTCACGAGGCTTAGCTCACAGCTTCAGAGAGCCGGGGATTGAACTCGGTACCTCCGGATATGTAGCCAGTAACTCTGAACACTAGACCACTGGGGATTGAACCCGGTACCTCCGGATATGTAGCCAGTAACTCTGACCACTAGACCACCGGGGATTGAATCCGGTACCTCCGGATATGTAGCCAGTAACTCTGACCACTAGACCACCGGGGATTGAACCCGGTACCTCCGGATATGTAGCCAGTAACTTTGACCACTAGACCACCAGGGATTGAACCCGGTACCTCCGGATATGTTGCCAGTAACTCTGAACACTAGACCACTTGGGATTGAACCCGGTACCTCCAGATCTGTAGCCAGTAACTCTGACCACTAGATCACTGGGGATTGAACCCGGTACCTCCGGATATGTTAGCCAGTAACTCTGACCACTAGACCACCGGGTATTGAACCCGGTACCTCCGGATATGTAGCCAGTAACTCTGACCACTAGACCACTGGGGATTGAACCCGGTACCTCCGGATATGTAGCCAGTAACTCTGACCACTATACCACCGGGTATTGAACCCGGTACCTCCGTATATGTTAGCCAGTAACTCTGACCACTAGACCACCGGGTATTGAATCCGGTACCTCCGGATATGTAGCCAGTAACTCTGACCACTAGACCACAGAAGCGGAATATGACTACCTTATAATTAGTAACGTTCACTTTTATGTTCATTGGATGCCTTTTTTTTTAATTATAATTTCATAACAAACGAGATCTTTAGCCCATATTTTGCAAACTTTATTTTTATAAACCTAGAGTGTGGCTTTTAAAATATCTTCTTTTTGTCAGAACGCTTGATACTAGGGGTTTTATTTACTCAGTCTAAGCAACTAAAGAGAAGAAGAGCATAAATGAAGATAAGCATAATAATTCACAAGGGAAGAGAATAATAAAGTCACAACCAACATCCGGATGTGTTTAAAGCTGCACTACAAGTCCTAAAATACCGGTTTTGTTAAGAGTGCTAACGTGCAAATTACAGCACTGTATATTTAATTTCAATTATTAATAGAATGGTATTCATGATAATATCTTTATTAGTCACATATATTGATCTAAAAATGTTAAAGGCATTGCACTTATATTGATTATTTTCATCCAACACTACGTCTTACCACCAGTTCGGATATTTTGTTTTTGGACTTGTTTGAAAAATAGCTTATTTGCTATAGGCATGCTGTCCTGCATATGTTGTTATAAATATAAACTAATACTCTTAATCCTAAATATATGGTTGGCTCGACAATACTCTATATTCAACTCTAGGTATATGGTCTGTGATAGAAGCCTGTACCCTAGACGTTACGTCTTTGACCTGTGTTAGAAGCCTGTACTCTCGACGCTACGTCTATGACCTGTGATAGAAACATGTACCCTCAACGCTACGTCTATGGCCTGTAATAGAAGCCTGTACCCTCGACGCTACATCTATGGCCACGGATGTAAACCTGTACCAACTCCTATGTAATTACGTTCTTGACTGCGCATTAGTGCTCGTAGCGCTGTTATTGCATTTTAATGACCCTGTGGCTTGTGACCCGCGCTTAATGACGGACGAATAATGTTAGGCGGGAACACGGCCTGGGAGGGTCAAATGGGAGTTTTTCTATTTGATGTGACTCAACCCGCCCTCTTGGTTTAATGGGGACATGGACTGGTTTCTGGAGATTGTAGTCTTACCAGGGGTACATGACTGGTTTCTGGAGATTATACCTAGTATTTCCAGGGGTACATTAACTGGTTCCTTGAGACTATGGTCCTACCAGGAGTACATGACTGGTCCCTGGAGATTGTAATCTTTACCAGGGACACATGACTGGTTCCTGGAGATTATAGTCCTACCAGGGACACATGACTGGTTCCTGGAGATTATAGTCCTACCAGGGGTACATGACTGGTCCCTGGAGATTATAGTCCTACCAGGGGTACATGACTGGTCCCTGGAGATTATAGTCCTACCAGGGGTACATGATTGGTCCCTGGAGATTGTAATCTTACCAGGGGTACATGACTGATCCCTGGATGTTGTAATCTTACCAGGGGTACATGACTGGTTCCTGGATGTTGTAGTCTAACACAATAATTGTGTTTACGTGTTAATATGCCAATAGTCTACAAATTAAGCGATTAAATAATTTTTTCGATGAAGAGTAATTTTTTACAAATATTATAATGAGCTACCAATAAGACTTTTAATCCTGGAAATTTCAAGTTTTTCTGGTAATGCCTAATTTTACCAATGTATAAACATTTTGTTGATAAAAAACTGTGAATAACGTTTTATTTTTTCTGCTTTCTCCTGTGAATCAAATATTCTTTATTACATTTGAGTGAGTGTTAAACAGATCCAATAACAGTTACCTTGTAGATGTTTATGTTCCTCAAGAGGAGGAACGTAGCCTCAGTCTGCCCCTGAGAAGCTTCTAATATTAGTTAGTGAACTATCAGACCTGCTACTTTGCTCTGGGTTCAGATGTTACCAAACTCTCGAATTAGTGCCTACAAATAACAGGGCAATCCCTTCTCAAGTCTACAGGGTGTTCCCGGATCAAACGGCCAAACTTTGAGAATTGGTGGAGGATCGAAAAACAAACTCGAACTGTCCTTTATGGAGATTTACATGTTTTATCTTCCTTTTAGAGAAACGGGGAAAACTAAACAAAATATTAATATACATATTAAATAAAATATATAATTTACCTTAAAAAGATGTCCTCCGGCCCGATGATAAGCATCAACGACAGAACGAGTGGCTGGCAGACGTTGCGCGTTTGTCGTTGTTTGACTGTCAATAACTTCTAAAGTAGTCAACAAAAGGTTATTGATAAAATGTCAACCTAAAGGAAATTTAATGGAGCACAACTTTCTAAGCATTTTTTTTACTAAGAATTTTAAAATTTATTTAACGGTCATGATGTCTACAGACAGGGACAACAGGAAAGGCAAAGAAATGTCAGGGAATCTTTCGATGGCAGGGAAAAGAGAGAAATGTCAGGGAATATTTTGAGGGCAGAGAAGACAGAGAAATGTCAGGGAATATTTTGATGGCAGGGAAAAGAGAGAAATATCGGGAAATTTAATAAATAGCAAGGAAAAGCCAGGAAGTTTAAATACTTGACTGATTCTGCACCTAAAAATTTAAACAAATGTGTGAGATTTTGTTTCTAGATTATTTTTTTTTAGCACCGTGTCTTACTACCTGTTCGGGTTATACTCATATGTACTAATTACGCTAATTTGTTAGGGATTAGGACGGTTGAATTTAGAGGAGGTGTTCCCACATTTGCGTGGAGGCAGAATGAAAAACCATTCGGGGGAAGCCATTCTCAACTCGAACCCTGATACCCCCATCTATAGTAAGTCCAGCCTATTGCGTGAGTGACGCCTTGGACTATGCGACTGCCAATGTTAACAAACTGTAACTTACTGTCCAGATAAAATAGCATTCCAACATGAGATAGTTGTAGAGTGTCTGTTCTATAGCACATTTACACAGGGACACAGATAATACATAAACATCAAATAATGAAACGAAAACTTATAAGAACGTTGATGTTTGGTAGGCAATAGGATTATTTTTGAAAATATTTGATTAATGTAATAAAAGATAAAAATTTACATTCACCAAGAAAAACTATAAAAAGATCTATTAGAGATTTTTTTTAAATGTTGTTTGGAAAACCTGGGAAAGTCAAGTAATTCTATAGTAAAATTTGTGTAGCCACCCTGAATGCTTTGAGCCAAATGATAACGTTGTTTTTCGATGACTTTCACGTATCTCATTGGATGCTTCATGCCGGATTCCTCCTAAACCAGGAAAACGATGGAAACAAATGAAGAGTCATCTTGATGATAATTTAATCATGCACAACTTTTATTCCAAGGGGATATTTGATAAACATGATATTTTTAGTGTTATTTCAATTTTTATGCAGAAAAAACGTGGTTTTTTATTCAGTAATTTTGCTGTTTGCTCGAAAAGAACATTTTGATTTATATTTTCGAGCCCTCACCTCTTCCCAAAATTTGTTTGTTTAGTCCGGGAACACCCTGTAGAATCGTTAGTTTTTTTTATATAGAGAAGCGAGTTGTGAGAGTTCCCAAGTGAGGGGTGGAATGTATTATGTTAATATGTTCTGTGATGAGCGGGTTGTGGCGGTCATGAGAGCATCTCGTTGGGTCTGTTCGAACATCGCCAGGGAATCCGCGTCTATCTAAATAGTTGAGTCTGTCCTGAGCGGGAAAACATCTCACAGAGGCTTGGCTGGGATCATGAGCAACTTAACGGTAAACTTAACGTCCACGTACCGTAACGCAACGTAAAGGTTCTCCTCGTGTGTATGTGTGTGTGTAAATGGAAGCCATCGTGATGCAGTTAAATGAAAGTTCACTTAAGAGTTGTCCAGGGGAGAACTTTAACATTACGTGAACTTTTAAGTTAAGGGTACCACGTGCTGTAGCCAGCCAATCATGTCGCGAGTGACGTCATCCCGGCTTCTTAATACTTCATTTGTTTGTTAATGGAATACAGACTTCTTTGATATAATTTGTCCGCGTCCCGCAAACACTAAAACGTCTTATCTTCTTTTTACACTTTACTTTGTACCCAGTAAAACTTGTATTGCTAATATTTGTAACCTAATCAACCCTAAATGCTTGAGTCTTATTTAAGGGACCAATTATTTTTTTAACAGTCCAAATTTATCGTCTGTGTTTTACTCGAGTTTTTATGTTATGTTATGTTACGTGAATCCTGAATATGCCGGGATCACTAACAACTAAATGATCACGTAACATAACGTTCACTTAACGTAAATAAACTAGTATTTGATCAGGATTCACGTAAACTTAACGTAACTACTTGAGAAAACCGGACAATGAATTTGAACTGTTTCAAAACAAATTGTCCGTTAAAATGAAACCCAATCATTTAGGGTTGATTAGACTACAATTAATAATAATACTTAGCACCGCGTCTTACTACGCGTTCGGGTTATACGCTTAAGTACTAATTGGTTAGGAATGGGAAGGTTGAATACAGAGGAAGTTAAACCGCATTTGCGTGGAAGAATAGTGGAAAACCATTTAGGAAAAACCACCCCAGTTCACCCGAGCGAGATTCGAACCTCAATCTCACAACGCTCCGCAGTATAATTCAAAACGAAACTTGCGCGTTAGCTAACTACGCCACCGAGGTGGGTAGACTGCAATTACTTGCAATAATTATAAGTTTTACTGGATATACAGAATAAAACGTGGGAAGAGGTTTCGACATTTTAGTGTCATTAGACGGACTATAACCTAACAAATCGTCTGCTTTCCATAAACAAACAAATGAAGTATTAAATAGCCGTGTCGAGGTCACTAACATGATTGGCTGGCTTAGAACACGTGGTGTCCTTCACTTAACGTTCACGTAACGTTAAAGTTCTCCCCTGGACAACTCTAACGTTAAGTTGCGCGTGATCCCGGCCTAAGAAAACCCTCACACTTGGCGATATTTCATGACTTATTCGAACTACAGTAGCCCCATGGCTTCTTTGGTTCTGACTGACAGTTCAGAGCTGACTTCTGACAGTCAAAATTTAGGTATATACCTAAATGTTGACTGTCAGAAGTGACAGCTGCTAAACACATGTTTTTTGCAGATCATACGGTTCGGCGTAGGGATACATAATTTGGTCTGGTAGCTTTTCAAAGCTGTCAGTCAGCACCAAAGAAGCCATGGGGCTACTGTATCTCTCTTGATCTCGTTGTCACAATTCGTTGACGGGAAGGCTTGTTTTTCGCGCAGGAACCAATCAGATTACGGGCGCGCGCAAGGAAGCGAATTGAGCAAACTGAGCACTAGAATGCACGGCCTACTTTCTAGTGGGAACGTTAGGCAATGACTCATATTACAATTAATTACGAGGGAGACAATGAAATTAACAGGATAATTAGCAATAAATTAAGATGTTGGCAACACTGGGTGATATTTCCACAGATGAGTGCTTAACAATGTGAGCTGAAATATTAGTACAAAACACTTTGTATTGTCAGTTTCAGTTATGTCTCTAGTTTAAACTGTCTTAAAGATATTGTATCTTAGGTATCTAGTTTAAACTGCCCTACAGGAATTGTCAGTTATGTCTCTAGTTTAAACTGTACAGTTAGTGTCTAGTTCCCTATACTACTCTAGATGTACAGTTTTAAAGTAGGAGCTTAAATAAAATTATAGACTGCAGGGATAGTGAACATCCATCAGTTCAGTATCAGTGAGATGCTATCAGTTCAGTCTCTGTGAGATGCTATCAGTTCAGTCTCTGTGAGATTATATCATTTCAGTCTCTGTGAGATTATATCAGTTCAGTATCTGTGAGATGTTATCAATTCAGTCTCTGTGAGATGCTATCATTTCAGTCTCTGTGAGATTATATCATTTCAGTATCTGTGAGATGCTATCAATTCAGTCTTTGTGAGATTATATCAGCTCAGTATCTGTGAGATGCTATCAATTCAGTCTTTGTGAGATTATATCAGCTCAGTATCTGTGAGATGCTATCAATTCAGTCTCTGTGAGATTATATCAGTTCAGTCTCTGTTAGATGCTATCATTTCACTCTCTGTGAGATTCTATCAGTTTAGTATCTGTGAGATGCTCTCAGTTCAACCTCTGTGAGATGCTATCATTTCTTGTCTTGTTGAAAGTGTCACATTTATCTTGCTTGGCTGATAACATCATTAGAGCAGACAAACCTAGTTTAGTGCTAGTGCTAGTGTTATCCAGCAGTAGAGCAGACAAACCTGGTGTAGTGCTAGTGTTATCCAGCAGTAGAGCAGATGAGATGTTTGTAGTGCTAGTGCAAGTGTTATCGCCAGCACTAAGAGACTATTGTTCCCGCGATGAACCTCTACTAATCTGGACCTGGTCTCCCAAACCCTGCAATTAAAAACCTGTTAAGAGATACGCAGCGAGTAACCGGTACCACAATGAACGTTAATTCGGCTGACGAGAGAAACAATTTGGGGCTCACTCTTTCCTTTAATAAGTGGCCATTAACAATCTTACCATTGTTCGTTCGAATATACAAATAATATCATGAAGAAACCATTGGATTTATAGTAGGAGCTAGTGTGGTGTCTGAGGAAATGTGGTGTGGTGTTTGAGGAACTGTGGTGTGGTGTTTGAGGAACTGTGGTGTGGTGTGGTGTCTGACAAACTCCATAGTAGTATTTCACAAACTGTGTCGTGGTGCCTGACAAATTCCATAGCTGTGTCTGAGAAACTATGTCATGGTGTTTGACAAATTGAGGTGTGGTGTATGAGAAACTGTTGTATGGTGTCTGAGATATTTGCATAGTGATGTCTGACAAATTTGCGTCTCGGTGTCTAAAATTGCGCCATGGTGTCTGAAAAACTGTGCCATGGCGTCTGACAATCTGCATAGTGGTGTCTGAGAAACTATGTAGTAGTGTCTGAAAACTGTGTCGTGGTGTCTGACAAAATGCATTGTGGTGTCAGAGAAACTGCATACTGATGTCTGAGAAACTATGTCGTGTTTGACAAATTGTGGTGTGGCGTTTGACAAACTATGGTGGGGTGTCTGAGAAACTGTGGTGTGGTGAATGAGAAACTGTGTCGTAGTGTCTGAAAAATTGTGGTGTCGTGTCTAACAAACTGAATAGTGGTGTCTGAAAAACTTTGTCGTGGAGTCTGATAAAATGCATTGTGGTGTCAGAGAAACTGCATAGTGGTGTATGAAAAATTGTGATGTGGTGTTTGACAAACTATGGTGCGATGTCTGACAAACTGCGTTGTGGTGTTCGAAGAACTGTAAATTTGTGTCTAAATAACTGCGTCGTGGTGGATGACAAACTTGCGCCACGTTGTCTGACAAACTGTCGCGTGGTGTCCAATACCAAAATGGCCCCGAAATAAACTATTACACAAAAATATGATATTACTATTATATTTTAAATAATATATTCCAGGATTGTTAAATATCCTCCTTCAATGTGTTTCTTGCTGAGTAGCAAATAAACTGAAAGGTCAAATTCTCGACCTTCTACTGTTTAGTGTTTGATTGGCGTCATGACTTGAAACAAGGAACGAAAGAACTAAATTACCTCCCGTTGTTATGTTAGAAGCTATAAATGTTCTCCAGAAGCAGATCCTGTCGAATACTTGCCAAACCGTTTTATGACGGAGCTGTGTGTTGTGCACCTTCTCTCTTACGACACACAACAAAGACTGTCTTCACTTCTGACTTATCTTGGAAATACAGACCTCTCTCGAGACATAGTACAGCCAGTTCTACTGTCGTGACATGGTACAGCCAGTTCTACTGTCGTGACATGGTACAGCCAGTTCTACTGGTGTGACATGGTACAGCTAGTTCTACTGTTGTGACATGGTACAGCTAGTTCTACTGTATTGACATGGAACAGCCAGTTCTACTGTCGTGACATGGTACAGCCAGTTCTACTGTCGTGACATGGTACAGCCAGTTCTACTGTTGTGACATGGTACAGCCAGTTCTACTGTCGTGACATGGTACAGCCAGTTCTACTGATGTGACATGGTACAGCCAGCTCTACTGTTGTGACATGGTACAGCCAGTTCTACTGTTGTGACATGGTAAATCTAGTTCTACTGTTGTGACATGGTACAGCCAGTTCTACTGTTGTGACATGGTACAGATAGTTCTACTGTATTGACATGGAACAGCTAGTTCTACTGTATTGACATGGAACAGCCAGTTATACTGTTGTGACATGGTACAGCTAGTTCTACTGTTGTGACATTGTACAGATGGCTTATGGGCCAATCATAATTATAGTTACTTTCTGTTTGAGCTAGCACTCGCTTGGGTGGAGGAAAGAAACCCCTACAAACCAGGGATTGTTCTAACAGCCTGATACTTAGATGATTGTCATTACGCCTGATGGGCTTTTAAAGGTTCCGTATTGTTAGCCCTTACTGTATAGACTACACTGTGATACACGCCGCTAAAAGCTCACTCCGGGCCGGAACTGACTCGTTCATCTGCCGGAGCTTGTTCCGGGGTGGTGGCGACCCTCTTATTTCTTACCCTATTGCACCTCCACGTTCTTCCCCTGGTCGCTATATCACCCTCCACACACACACTTGTGTTGCAGCACTACGATATCCACGCAACAAATTATAATAATTAGACAAATATACATTTCTGACATTGTTCATCAAGTGATTAGTGGGACATGTAGATCTGTTCATCAAGTGATTAGTGGGACGTATAGATCTGTTCATCGAGTGATTAGTGGGACGTGTAGATCTGTTATCAAGGGATTAGTGGGACGTGTAGATATGTTCATCAAGTTATTAGTGGGACGTGTAGATCTGTTCATCAAGTGATTAGTGGGACGTGTAGATCTGTTCATCAAGTGATTAGTGGGACATGTAGATCTGTTCATCGGGTGATTAGTGGGACATGTAGATCTGTTCATCAAGTGATTAATGGGATATGTAGATCTGTTATCAAGTGATTAGTGGGACGTGTAGATATGTTCATCAAGTGATTAATGGGATATGTAGATCTGTTATCAAGTGATTAGTGGGACGTGTAGATATGTTCATCAAGTGATTAATGGGATATGTAGATCTGTTATCAAGTGATTAGTGGGACGTGTAGATCTGTTCATCAAGTGATTAATGGGATATGTAGATCTGTTATCAAGTGATTAGTGGAACGTGTGAATATGTTTATAAAGTGATTATTGGGACATGTAGATCTGTTCATCAAGTTATTAGTGAGACGTGTAAATCTGTTCATCAAGTGATTAATGGGATATGTAGATCTGTTATCAAGTGATTAGTGGGACGTGTCGATATGTTCATCAAGTTATTAGTGGGACGTGTAGATCTGTTCATCAAGTGATTAGTAGGACGTGTGAATATGTTTATAAAGTGATTATTGGGACATGTAGATCTGTTCATCAAGTTATTAGTGAGACGTGTAAATCTGTTCATTGAGTGATTAGTGGGTCATATAGATCTGTTCACCAAGTGATTAGTGGGTCATATAGATCTGTTCATCAAGTGATTAGTGGGACGTGTATTGCTCATCAATATATTAATGGGACGTGTAAATCTATTAAACAGGTTATTAGGGGGATGTATAAATCTGTTCATCAAGTGAGCAGTGGAGTGTATAAACGCGCTTTACCACCCATTCGAGCTACACGAATAGTACATACTAATTACGCTAATATGTTAGGGATGAGGAAGGTTGAATTCTCAGGAAGTATACTAGCATTTTCGTGGAGGTAGAGTGAAAAAACATTTAGGGAAAAACCATCAATAGTTCACCCGACTGGGTTTGAACCCCAATCTCCCTGTCATCGGCAGTAGTTTATTAATAGAGCTACGCTTTATACCATGCGGCCACCGAAGCGGTTGCAACATAACAAGTTGTACGTGAAAAGTTAAACAATACGTCCACTTTTTTTTTATAGTGAAATAAAAAGTTTTGTAAAAAAAAAGTTTGTAAGTTGAGCCCTTTGAGAGGATAGAAGTTGTTGATTGTATTCTTGGTCGAGGTTGATTAGGAGAGGAACCAGTCTTACGGTCCACTCAGCTACGCCACGGATTTACGTCAGGGTCGTAAATCTGGCTCGCGGGCTCTTGTGTTTCCTCCCGTTCCAAATATATGGTTACCTGTTCCGGTCTGGTTGCAAACTAATAACATCCAAAGTAATAGTTTTAACAACAGATAGTTGAAAACAAAAACCAACAATAATCTTCGATTGTGTATTCCATGCTAGCAGCCGTATGGCATAGTGTGCTGTAGATTAACAACATAGCTTGTCTTTCTTTTGATTGAACTGACCCAAAGTATCAAAATAACCGTATTATTGTACCAATTAAATTAGTGACAGGAATACTTATAAACAAGAATGACAGAATAGTACAGACAGCAGGGAGTGTACTGTCACTTTATAGAATAGTACAGCCAGCAGGAAGTGTAACTGTCTCTTTATAGAATAGTACATACAGCAGGAAGTGTAACTGTCTCTTTATAGAATAGTACAGGTAGCAGGGAGTGTACTTTCACTTTATAGAATAGTACAGACAGCAGGAAGTGTACTGTCACTTTATAGAATAGTATAGGAAGCAGGGAGTGTAACTGTCTCTTTATAGAATAGTATAGGTAGCAGGGAGTGTAACTGTCTCTTTATAGAATAGTATAGGAAGCAGGTAGTGTAACTGTCTCTTTATAGAATAGTACAGACAGCAGGAAGTGTAACTGTCTCTTTATAGAATAGTACAGACAGCAGGAAGTGTAACTGTCTCTTTATAGAATAGTATAGGAAGCAGGGAGTGTAACTGTCTCTTTATAGAATAGTATAGGAAGCAGGGAGTGTAACTGTCTCTTTATAGAATAGTATAGGAAGCAGGGAGTGTAACTGTCTCTTTATAGAATAGTATAGGAAGCAGGGAGTGTAACTGTCTCTTTATAGAATAGTATAGGAAGCAGGGAGTGTAACTGTCTCTTTATAGAATAGTATAGGAAGCAGGGAGTGTAACTGTCTCTTTATAGAATAGTATATGAAGCAGGGAGTGTAACTGTCTCTTTATAGAATAGTATAGGAAGCAGGGAGTGTAACTGTCTCTTTATAGAATAGTATAGATAGCAGGGAGTGTAACTGTCTCTTTATAGAATAGTACAGGCAGCAGGGAATGTAAATGTCTCGCAATAGGTTAGTACAGGTAGCAGGGAGTGTAACTCTTTCTAAATAGGTTAGTACAGGTACCCTGCTGTTTTCTAAAACCACAAGCCACATTATTATTAGATTCATAAATCATTCTGTTGTGAATCGGCTTTACACATTTGTGTGGCGAGTAAATACAGAAATACAACTTGAGAATTTTGTCAGATGAACCAAAGCTAACTGTGAGCCAGCTATAACAACAACAAATGGATGGAAATTTGGTTAAGTTGAATAGGTATTCATCTTTCGCTTAGATTTTCTACCATTTCTAGCTTTCAAATTGAGCTATATATATATATATATATATATATATATGATTATTTAAGAATAATTTATGTGATTAGCTTTTAGCAATAAGTTATAACGAATTGAAACTGTATTAAGTAATTAAAGGTTGGTATAAATCGTGTTTGGTCGTTTATAAATTTGAGGTTCGTCTGTTTTGACCCTGTCTAACTCCGAACTGATATTAAATTAAGTTAATTAAATAAACGCTATAGTTTAAAACCATTACTGTTACGAATTAATGTATCGCGTTGAATCTAAATATTTAAAAATGAGTAAACTGTGGAACTTTCTGGCCGAAATGATATTTTATTACGTACAAAAAGAATTATTATTTTTGTTTTCTTAAGGATTATTTTATTTAAATGTTAATATATCATCTAAAGGCAAGTTTCATGCGTAGGAACCGGTTCTAAGACGGGTCGAGGAAGAGTTCTTTTTATTGCTCAATAAAACATTTGTGTTGAGGGCAAAATATAATGAACCTTTCATTGTTTCTAATCAATGTGGGAAATAGAGAATCTTTGAACCTTTTATTGTTCCTAATCAATGTGGGAAATAGAGAATCTTTGAACCTTTTATTGTTCCTAATCAATGTGGGAAATAGAGAGACCTTGAATCTTTCATTGTTCCTGATCAATGTGGGAAATATAGAGACCTTGACTCTTTCATTGTTCCTAATAAATGTGGGAAATAGAGATACCTTGAATCTTTTATTGTTCCTAATAAATGTGGGAAATAGAGAGACCTTGACTCTTTCATTGTTCCTAATAAATGTGGGAAATATAGAGACCTTGAATCTTTCATTGTTCCTAATCAATGTGGGAAATAGAGAATCTTTGAACCTTTTATTGTTCCTAATAAATGTAGTAAATAGAGAGACCTTGAATCTTTCATTGTTCCTAATAAATGTGGGAAATAGAGAGACCTTGAATCTTTCATTGTTCCTAATAAATGTGGGAAATAGAGAGACCTTGAATCTTTCATTGTTCCTAATAAATGTGGGAAATAGAGAGACCTTGAATCTTTCATTGTTCCTAATAAATGTGGGAAATAGAGAGACCTTGAACCTTTTATTGTTCCTAATAAATGTAGTAAATAGAGAGACCTTGAATCTTTCATTGTTCCTAATAAATGTGGTAAATAGAGAGACCTTGAATCTTTCATTGTTCCTAATACATATGGGAAATAGAGAGACCTTGAACCTTTCATTGTTCCTAATAAATGTGGGAAATAATTATATCCACTTCATTGGCCACATGGTCTTAGGTATCACTTTTACAGTAGAATAGACTGACGTTGACGGGGATATTGTATTTCGATCCCAGTCGGGTGTATTGAAGGTGGTTTTCCTAAATATTTTCCCCCCTTTATCACTCCATGTGAATGTGGATGCACATTTCTAAATTCAACCTTTCTGATCCCCAACCCATCAACGTAATTAGTACATAGGCGTGTAGCCTAAACGGGTAGTAAGAGGGGAGGTTAAAAATACACAAATAAAATAAATATGGGAAATAAAGAGAGGTTGGTGCGCCGTCAAGCGATGAACTTGTCAGTATGACCAACTGTTGCTCTATTGGACTAGTGGTTAACATAGCTAACTCTTGATGTACTAAGTCACGTCCCAAAACACATATTCCTGCGGTGGAAAGGTTGCTTATGAAGAGTGTGTTGTTTTAGGTTAAGTTGGGGATGTAGGAAACGCGAGAAAAGGCCAGGATTTTTGCAGTTTTTATAGCAAAACTTTTTTTAACACAAAATAAACAAAATATTGCTCCAGTAGAAACATATAGTTTAATTTTCTTCAAAGGACGATATCAACAGTGGTTGAATATCTGTTATGGGCATAGTGGTATTAGATGAGAAACTTTTTAAATGAAGAGAAAAAGTTGTCATTAAATTCCATGACATCCTTGACAGATATTCAACAAATGTTGATATCACCAAGTGAAAAAAATTAAACTTTCTTTTTCCACTTGATAAATATTTGATTTAATTTGCTCAAAAATGTTTTGATTTAAAAACTGCAAAAAACACAGACCTTTTCTCGCGCCCCCTACATCCCCGCCTTAAGTTGTTTTGTCAGTCGGGTCTACCGTGATTAGAAAGTGTATGTAAATAGCCATGAGATTTCCTCCGAGCTTGTTGCCATGTCTGCGGGAGATGGGGCACAGTCTCGTATGGGGCATAGTCCCCCAGTAGGGTTCCCGCAGAGTCCCCCTCATTATCATTCCGTCCCCCTCCCCCTTAATATACTACCCCCCTCACAGGTCCGCGTCAAGACCTGTGTTTATTCTGCAGCTACTTCTCAGACACAACTCTTTGGCAGGATGTTAGATTCATTGGAATAACATCTCATTTACATGAGATACACTGGGCTGGTAGTCTGTGCTATATGTATCTAGTAACTGTTGTTAGTCTGTGTTGTATGGATTTATTAACTGTTGTTAGTTTGTGTTGTTTGTATCTAGTAACTGTAGTTAGTATGTGTTGTTTGTATCTAGTAACTGTTGTTAGTCTGTGTTGTATGGATTTATTAACTGTTGTTAATTTGTATTGTGTGTATCTAGTAACTGTTGTTAGTCTGTGTTGTTTGTATCTAGTAACTGTAGTTAGTATGTGTTGTTTGTATCTAGTAACTGTTGTTAGTCTGTGTTATATGTATCTAGTAGCTGTTGTTAGTCTGTGTTGTATGTATCTAGTAATTGTTGTTTGTGTTGTTTGTGTTGTTTGTATCTAGTAACTGTAGTTAGTCTGTGTTGTTTGTATCTAGTATCTGTTATTAGTCTATGTTGTTTGTATCTAGTAACTGTTATTAGACTATGTTGTTTGTATCTAGTAACTGTTATTAGTCTGTGTTGTATGTATCTAGTAACTGTTATTAGTCTGTGTTGTTTGTATCTAGTAACTGTTGTTAGTCTATGTTGTTTGTATCTAGTAACTGTTATTATTCTGTGTTGTATGTATCTAGTAACTGTTGTTTGTATCTAGTAATTGTTGTTTGTGTTGTTTGTGTTGTATGTATCTAGTAGCTGTTGTCTTCCCATCAATGGTTGTCTACGTTGTTTTGGGCCTTAGTAACTCAATCCCCACGAGGAGTGATCGAGAAACAACTTCATCCTAAAAGGAACCAGATATGTTGGCTACTTTACGGCAAACGTCCGATCAATTATTCCTACCATGACGTTCACTACCTGATGCTTCAACAGTTTCCTTCGCTCGCCGCGTTGAAGATTGGGATAGTTTGTAGCTCGACTACTTTGTTTAGAGATCGACCTTTGCTTATCTTCTTTTTTTTAATGTGAACATTGTAATCCAATCTTCTGGCTACAGGTTGCTGCAGCGTTCAGGATGAATCTATTGTCACTGGTGTAAACTGGCTTTTCACCACTTTGATAGCTTTTCAATGGACCTCACAATACCGATTTATAAAACATTTTTGGGACTTTTTATATTCAAGTCAAATCTGATTTCAATTTTTGAATGATTTTTGCTATATAACTATCTATTTAATTGAATATTAAGATGAGCGTTTTATTAAATATTCTGTTCATGACTATAGCTAGTACAGAGCTTATAATCATCACGTTGTTTGCCTAGCTTTATCAACAAATGGGAAAGTCAGAGTAATATATACTAATACAAGCTATGTTTCTTACTTTGGCCTAAGGGCTAGACTAACGTTTCTGATTGTGACCTTGAAGTTAGACTAATGTTGCTGGCTATGACCTTTAAGTTAGACTAACATTTCTGATTGTGACCTTGAAGCTAGACTAATGTTGCTGATTGTGACCTTGAAGCTAGACTAATGTTGCTGATTGTGACCTTGAAGCTAGGCTAATGTTGCTGATTGTGACCTTGGAGCTAGGCCAGTGTTATAAATAGCAAAACTCTCAGCTTGTCAATTATATACTGCAGACAGTAGGCTATAAAGGACCACTCTCAGCTTGTCATGTATATACTGCTGACAGTAGGCTATGAAGGACCACTCTCAGCCTATCATGTATATACTGCAGACAGTAGGCTATAAAGGACCACTCTCAGCCTGTCCTGTATATACTGCTGATAGTAGGCTATAAAGGACCACTCTCAGTCTGTCCTGTATATACTGCTGACAGTAGGCTATAAAGGACCACTCTCAGTCTGTCATGTATATACTGCAGACAGTAGGCTATAAAGGACCACTCTCAGTCTGTCATGTATATACTGCAGACAGTAGGCTATAAAGGACCACTCTCAGCCTGTCATGTATATACTGCTGACAGTAGGCTATAAAGGACCACTCTCAGCCTGTCCTGTATATACTGCTGACAGTAGGCTATAAAGGACCACTCTCAGCCTATCATGTATATACTGCAGACAGTAGGCTATAAAGGACCACTCTCAGTCTGTCATGTATATACTGCAGACAGTAGGCTATAAAGGACCACTCTCAGTCTGTCATGTATATACTGCAGACAGTAGGCTATAAAGGACCACTCTCAGCCTGTCATGTATATACTGCTGACAGTAGGCTATAAAGGACCACTCTCAGCCTGTCCTGTATATACTGCTGACAGTAGGCTATAAAGGACCACTCTCAGTCTGTCATGTATATACTGCAGACAGTAGGCTATAAAGGACCACTCTCAGTCTGTCATGTATATACTGCAGACAGTAGGCTATAAAGGACCACTCTCAGCCTGTCATGTATATACTGCAGACAGTAGGCTATAAAGGACCACTCTCAGCCTGTCCTGTATATACTGCTGACAGTAGGCTATAAAGGACCACTCTCAGCCTGTCCTGTATATACTGCTGACAGTAGGCTATAAAGGACCACTCTCAGTCTGTCATGTATATACTGCAGACAGTAGGCTATAAAGGACCACTCTCAGTCTGTCATGTATATACTGCAGACAGTAGGCTATAAAGGACCACTCTCAGCCTGTCATGTATATACTGCAGACAGTAGGCTATAAAGGACCACTCTCAGCCTGTCCTGTATATACTGCTGACAGTAGGCTATAAAGGACCACTCTCAGCCTGTCCTGTATATACTGCTGACAGTAGGCTATAAAGGACCACTCTCAGTCTGTCATGTATATACTGCAGACAGTAGGCTATAAAGGACCACTCTCAGTCTGTCATGTATATACTGCAGACAGTAGGCTATAAAGGACCACTCTCAGCCTGTCATGTATATACTGCAGACAGTAGGCTATAAAGGACCACTCTCAGTCTGTCCTGTATATACTGCTGACAGTAGGCTATAAAGGACCACTCTCAGCCTGTCATGTATATACTGCAGACAGTAGGCTATAAAGGACCACTCTCAACCTGCCCTGTATATACTGCTGACAATAGGCTATAAAGACCCACTCTCAACCTGTCACGTATCTATTGTAGAAGAGTGCGAAGAAGATTCCTTGTTGGATATTGGTGCCTGCCCTTCCCAGGATTTATTGTCCATTGTGTCCATTCAGCTACGATCCGACCAGTAATTACTGTGGACCTTTTCTCCCTTTCGAGGAGAGTAGTCCTGGCTCTCCTCTGGGATACTGAGTCATTAACCTGAGCATGGTGGTACACTTACTAGTGCTAGTGTGTTGTTAGTGTTGCTAGGACTACAGGACTAGAGTGGTACACCTCCTAGTGCTAGTGTTTGTTGTTAGTGTTGTTAGAACTACAGGAAAGCAGTGTCTATGTTTTATTCGAGAATGTCTGTTGTCCTATCGTCCTGGTTTCTGTTCCACTCCCTCACCTGTCAGTTTAATGACATCGTCTAATCACCGGCTAATGACTAACTGATTACGACAAACTCCCAGTCCAGCTGGTTTTACTCAATATTATTACAACTACTACTTCTACTACTACTACTACTACTACTACTACTAAGAATGGAACCAACATTTCTCTTCGGCCAGAAACAGTTCAAATTATCTTAAAACGTATATTTCCTTTCCTTTTCTCACCCAATTCGGTGAACGCGTGGGCTAAAACGTCAAGCTCGTTTAGTGTGGTTCACCGATCACGTGGCTATTGCGGTTCGAATCTTGGCCGGGCTTATTAAGCAATTCCCCCCTCCCCTTACATGTTTACCACTCTACTTCATAAATACGTGGTTACATTCCCACCAAAATGAACTCCCCACATGTTGGTAGCATTGCAGTCTGTTATTTAGCTGATGGTGATTGGTTAGACTACGTTTTTTGAATAAGTATGAAAAGTACAAGGTACTAACGCTTAATAAAGTCTCTTGGGTCTCTAAATAAAAGCTAAAAACAAACGATAGAAGTAAAATGACATTGAGATGTGAATGTGTGAGTATTCTCGGTGGTAAGAACCATAATTGAATCAACCTTTGAATCCATTTGTTTTCAAATGTAAACTAAACCAGGTTTATGACATTATATACCTTCACCGGGCAGTGACTTTACCAGTGAATTCTTCTTCGTGATATTCGTTATTGTGATTTGAGCAATACCATTACTCAGTACCAGTCACATTAACTGTCATTCTGTCAGTAATAGTCACATTCACTGTCATTCTGTCAGTAACAGTCACATTTCCCGTCATTCTGTCAGTAACATTCACATTCACTGTCATTCTGTTAATAACAGTCACATTCCCTGTCATTCTGTCAGTACCAGTCACATTTCCCGTCATTCTGTCAGTAACAATCACATTCCTCGTCATGCTGTCAGTACCAGTCACATTTCCCGTCATTCTGTCAGTAAAAGCAACATTCCCCGTCATTATGTCAGTAAAAGTCACATTCCCTGTCATTCTGTCAGTACCAGTCACATTATCTGTCATTCTGTCAGTAACAATCACATTCCTCGTCATGCTGTCAGTACCAGTCACATTTCCCGTCATTATGTCAGTAACAGTCACATTCACTGTCATTCTGTCAGTAACAGTCACATTTCCCGTCATTCTGTCAGTACCAGTCCCATTTCCCGTCATTCTGTCAGTAACAGTCACATTCACTGTCATTCTTTCAATAACAGTCACATTATCTGTCATTCTGTCAGTAACAATCACATTCCTCGTCATGCTGTCAGTACCAGTCACATTTCCCGTCATTCTGTCAGTAACTATCACATTCACTGTCATTCTCTAAGAGGTATACCACAACCTTAGTGCTTGAAAGGAATGACACCAGGAAACAAAGAGTCAATTTCCGCTGTTTTCCTCGCACCAGACAAATTACAACCAAAGAAGACTTGTTGATAAAGGGGTAGTAAGGAGGAATACAACTAAGATTTCAGTTACCAGTTGTCATGATTTCAACCAATAGGAGGTCAACCTGATCATTTCGACATGAGAAGATGCTGCTTTCCTCACAAGTGCACTTCATTTCAAAAAGGTCAGTTTTTACTACCTTAATCATTTCAAAATACACTCGTGGTCATAAAGAGAATTTACCGTACTAATAAGAGACCCCTAGTTTGTGAGACATTTATCATTACCAAGCTGTACAGGTCGAATCGTTTTCAATTCCTTCCATTGTCGTAAGAGTTGGATCCTTCGGACTTTTTTCTGGAACGACCATTCTGTTAATTAAAATGAGTCTTATCTAGAAGGGAACAGATAGAAGGAAGTACATTAAGTACTTAATGTACATTAAGTAATCTCTTCACCTTATTAATAAATGAGACCAACTCTAAGGGGTTTATAGTCAAGGGTATAGTTTATAGCCCTGTCAGATTCTCCTAGCTGCAGTTGATAGTCCTGTCAAGATCCCCTAGCTACAGTTGGTAGTCCTGTCAATATCACCTAGCTACAGTTGATAGTCCTGTCAAGATCTCCTAGCTGCAGTTGAAAGTCCTGTCAAGATCCCCTAGCTGCAGTTGATAGTCCTGTCAAGATCCCCTAGCTGCAGTTGATAGTCCTGTCAATATCACCTAGCTGCAGTTGATAGTCCTGTCAAGATCTCCTAGCTACAGTTGATAGTCCTGTCAAGATCTCCTAGCTGCAGTTGATAGTCCTGTCAAGATCTCCTAGCTGCAGTTGATAGTCCTGTCAATATCCCCTAGCTGCAGTTGGTAGTCCTGTCAATATCACCTAGCTGCAGTTGATAGTCCTGTCAAGATCCCCTAGCTGCAGTTGGTAGTCCTGTCAAGATCTCCTAGCTGCAGTTGATAGTCCTGTCAAGATCTCCTAGCTACAGTTGATAGTCCTGTCAAGATCACCTAGCTACAGTTGATAGTCCTGTCAAGATCCCCTAGCTGCAGTTGGTAGTCCTGTCAATATCACCTAGCTGCAGTTGATAGTCCTGTCAAGATCTCCTAGCTACAGTTGATAGTCCTGTCAAGATATCCTAGCTGCAGTTGATAGTCCTGTCAAGATCTCCTAGCTGCAGTTGAAAGTCCTGTCAATATCACCTAGTTGTAGTTGGTAGCCCTGTCAATATCACCTAGTTGCAGTTGGTAGCCCTGTCAAGATCTCCTAGCTGCAGTTGAAAGTCCTGTCAAGATCCCCTAGCTGCAGTTGGTAGTCCTGTCAAGATCCCCTAGCTGCAGTTGATAGTCCTGTCAAGATCTCCTAGCTGCAGTTGATAGTCCTGTCAAGATCCCCTAGCTGCAGTTGGTAGTCCTGTCAATATCTCCTAGCTGCAGTTGATAGTCCTGTCAAGATCCCCTAGCTGCAGTTGATAGTCCTGTCAAGATCTCATAGCTGCAGTTGAGAGTCCTGTCAAGATCACCTAGCTGCAGTTGATAGTCCTGTCAAGATCTCCTAGCTACAGTTGTTAGTCCTGTCAAGATCTCCTAGCTGCAGTTGAAAGTCCTGTCAAGATCACCTAGCTGCAGTTGAAAGTCCTGTCAAGATCACCTAGCTGCAGTTGAAAGTCCTGTCAATATCACCTAGTTGTAGTTGGTAGCCCTGTCAATATCACCTAGTTGTAGTTGAAAGTCCTGTCAAGATCTCCTAGCTGCAGTTGTTAGTCCTGTCAAGATCTCCTAGCTACAGTTGAGAGTCCTGTCAAGATCACCTAGCTGCAGTTGAAAGTCCTGTCAAGATCTCCTAGCTACAGTTGAGAGTCCTGTCAAGATCACCTAGCTGCAGTTGAAAGTCCTGTCAAGATCTCCTAGATACAGTTGAAAGTCCTGTCAAGATCACGTAGTTGTATTTGATAGTCCTGTCAAGATCTCCTAGCTACAGTTGAGAGTCCTGTCAAGATCACCTAGCTGCAGTTGAAAGTCCTGTCAATATCACCTAGTTGTAGTTGGTAGCCCTGTCAATATCACCTAGTTGTAGTTGAAAGTCCTGTAAAGATCTCCTAGGTACAGTTGATAGTCCTGTCAATATCTCCTAGCTACAGTTGAGAGTCCTGTCAAGATCACCTAGCTGCAGTTGAGAGTCCTGTCAATATCACCTAGTTGTAGTTGGTAGCCCTGTCAATATCACCTAGTTGTAGTTGAAAGTCCTGTAAAGATCTCCTAGCTACAGTTGATAGTCCTGTCAATATCACCTAGTTGTAGTTGAAAGTCCTGTCAAGATCTCCTAGCTACAGTTGAGAGTCCTGTCAAGATCTCCTAGCTACAGTTGAGAGTCCTGTCAAGATCACCTAGCTACAGTTGAGAGTTCTGTCAATATTACCTAGTTGTAGTTGGTAGCCCTGTCAATATCACCTAGTTGTAGTTGAAAGTCCTGTCAAGATCTCCTAGTTGCAGTTGATAGTCCTGTCAAGATCTCCTAGCTGCAGTTGAAAGTCCTGTCAATATCACCTAGTTGTAGTTGAAAGTCCTGTCAAGATCACCTAGTTGCAGTTGGTAGCCCTGTCAAGATCTCCTAGCTACAGTTGATAGCCCTGTCAATATCACCTAGTTGTAGTTGAAAGTCCTGTTAAGATCACCTAGCTGCAGTTGATAGTCATGTCAAGATCACCTAGTTGCAGTTGAAAGTCCTGTCAATATCACCTAGTTGTAGTTGAAAGTCCTGTCAAGATCACCTAGTTGCAGTTGGTAGCCCTGTCAATATCACCTAGTTGTAGTTGAAAGTCCTGTCAAGATCACCTAGTTGCATTTGATAGTCCTGTCAAGATCTCCTAGCTGCAGTTGGTAGCCCTGTCAAGATCTCCTAGCTACAGTTGATAGCCCTGTCAATATCACCTAGTTGTAGTTGAAAATCCTGTCAAGATCACCTAGCTGCAGTTGATAGTCCTGTCAAGATCTCCTAGCTACAGTTGATAGCCCTGTCAATATCACCTAGTTGTAATTGAAAGTCCTGTCAAGATCACCTAGTTGCATTTGATAGTCCTGTCAAGATCTCCTAGCTACAGTTGATAGTCTTGTCAAGATCACCTAGTTGCAGTTGAAAGTCCTGTCAAGATCTCCTAGCTGCAGTTGGTAGCCCTGTCAAAATCACCTAGTTGCAGTTGATAGCCTTGTCAAGATCCCTTGCTGCAGTTGGTAGCATTGTGTAGTTCTCCTGTCTATAGCTGGTAGCCCTGTCAGGTTGTCCTAACTGCAGTTGGTAACTTTGTCAGGTGCTCTTAGCTGCAGTTGGTAGCCCTATCAGAGTCTCCTAACTGCAGTTTGCGCGGGAAAGTGACCACGTGTTGTCGTGAGAAGAACATATTCCTGTAGTACCGAGACCACGGGAGGCACGCGAGGATTCCCTGACCCGGTACACGGGCGTGACGTCACCTGGCGTGCGTGTACAGGATCCTTCTTCTATAGTGAGAGAGTGTTTGTAGGATGGACAGCAGAGGATCGATCCTTCTTCTCTAGTAGACAATGGTTTGTAGGATGGACAACAGAGGATACTTATTCTCTAGTGAGAGTGTTTGTAGGATGAGCAACAGAGGATCCTTATTCTCTAGTGAGAGTGTTTGTAGGATGAGCAACAGAGGATCCTTATTCTCTAGTGAGAGTGTTTGTAGGATGAATCAACAGAGGATCCTTATTCTCTAGTGAGAGTGTTTGTAGGATGGACAACAGAGGATCCTTATTCTCTAGTGAGAGTGTTTGTAGGACGAACCACAGAGGATCCTTCTTCTCTAGTGGACGAGTGTTTAGAGGATGGACAACAAAAGATCACCCACTTCGGTGGCCGCATTGTTTAAGGCGTCGCTATAGTAATAGATTAGACTGGTGATGACGGTGAAAACGGGGTTTGATCCTAGTAGTGTGTACTGAGGTTGGTTTTCCCTAACTGTCTTTCCACTCGCCCTTCAATCAAAAATATGGATACACTTTCTCTACACTTAACCGTCCTAATCCCTAACAGATTAGAATAATTAGTACATAAGGGTATGGCCCGAGCGGGGGGTAAGACGTGGTGATTGATATATAAATTAATATGTTATATATAAATATAAACTATCTATATATGAAACAGATTCTTTGGCTCTCTTTATTGGACGAGAGTTCCAGTTCCAGCTTCATGGTCAGACTGAGTATATCTAAAGTGCAGCGTTATACTAAACACAGAACGACACCTACCTAGAGACCCATTCCATCGAGTCTAGGTAGGTGTCGTCTTGTATTTAGTAGTCTATAACTCCGCACCCGCCTCGGTGGTGTAGTTGGCTAACGCGCTAGTCGTGTTGAGCTCGACCGCTGAGGACGGGGAGATCGAGGTTCGAATCTCGGTCGGGTGAACTGGGGGTGGTTTTCCCTAAATGGTTTTACACTCTCCCTCCACGCAAATGCGGGTTCACTTCCTCTAAATTCAACCCTCCCAATTCCTAATCCATTAGCGTAATTAGTACTTAAGCGTATAACCCGAACGGGTAGTAAGACGCGGTGCTAAATATATATATATATATATATGTATATAAATATTTAACTCCGCGCTTGAGATGTACTTGGTCCGACTTTGAAACCGACTCTAAGGGCTCAGTCTCGCAAGGTGACAAGGAACCCAGAATATTCAACCACATTAATTCCTCCCCGTCGCTCTGTTTTTACTGAAGGGTAGATTAACTGCCGATGTAAACGATGTCCACTTCCTGTAAACAAGCTTCCTGGTTCTAATGAGAGTGAGCTTTGGGAGAATCAGTTCTCCCTTCATCTGCTGCAACCGAGTCATTCAAACACTTTGTATTTACAAGGAATAACAGTTCTCCCTTCATCTGCTGCAACCGAGTCATTCAAACACTTTGTATTTACAAGGAATAACAGTTCTCCCTTCATCTGCTGTAACCGAGTCATTCAAACACTTTGTATTTACAAGGAATAACCGTTCTATCTTCATCTGCTGCAACCGAGTCATCAAACACTTTGTATTTACAAGGAATAACAGTTCTCCCTTCATCTGCTGCAACCGAGTCATTCAAACACTTTGTATTTACAAGGAATAACAGTTATCCCTTCATCTGCTGTAACCGAGTCATTCAAACACTTTGTATTTACAAGGAATAACCGTTCTATCTTCATCTGCTGCAACCGAGTCATTCAAACACTTTGTATTTACAAGGAATAACAGTTCTCCCTTCATCTGCTTCAACCGAGTCATTCAAACACTTTGTATTTACAAGGAATAACAGTTCTCTCTTCATCTGCTGCAACCGAGTCATTCAAACACTTTGTCTTTACAAGGAATAACAGTTCTCTCTTCATCTGCTGCAACCGAGTCATTCAAACACTTTGTCTTTACAAGGAATAACAGTTCTCTCTTCATCTGCTGCAACCGAGTCATTCAAACACTTTGTCTTTACAAGGAATAACAGTTCTCTCTTCATCTGTTGCAGCCAAGTCAATCAATTTCAGTGTCGGTATCCTGCCCTCCACCGCCCCCCCCCCTCACCTTACCCTCCCTTCATCTGACGTGGGTGAAACTTTCTTTTAGGGGTGTCTTTTTTTGTCCATTGAATCGTTCTAGATGCCCAACTATGTCCAGAACGAAGAATGTTTTATTGCCTGGGAATCTATTGCCAGATATACTCGGCTCAACCGCTTTTGATGGTAGGCCATGACGTGATACATTCGGGAAATTCAATGATATATTTATATCACATCAATGAGGCGTAGTATATCTATTCAATATCCAGGAAGCTGTTGTATTTTATTTTGTTGTTTAGTGTAGGCCTATTCTGAAGTTGTATCGTAATGATGTAATCTCCTGAAGCTGTATCGGAATTTTGTAATCTCCTGAAATGTTATTGAATGATGTAGATTCCTTAATCCAACCACAGTCCCAATGTCTACCAGCAGTTCTCCTGTTAGTATATTCTGCCAGCAGTTATCCTGTCTGTATATTCTACCAGCAGTTACCCTGACAGTATATTCTGCCAGCGGTTACCCTGCCAGCAATGTCCTCCAGCAACTTTCTTGGCATTATTGTCTGCCAGCATTTCCCCTGCCAATATATTCTGCCAGCAGTTACCCTGCTAGCAGCTTTCCTGCCCGTATATTCTACCAGAAGTTCTCTTGCCAGTATATTATGCCAGCAGTTCTCTCACCAGTATATGCTTTCAGCAGTTCTCCTGTCAGTATAGTCTGCCAGCAGTTCTGCCAGTATATTCTGCCAGAAGTTCTCCTGTCCGTATATTCTGCCAGTTCTCCTGACAGTACGTATGCCAAAGGTCCCCTGCCATTAATATCTGTCAGCAGTTACACTGCCAGTGTATTCTGCCAGAAACTCTCCTGCCAGCAATTTTTGCCAGCAGTTATCTTGCCGCCCAGTCAATTCTCAGGAAATGGAAGTGTCTATCAGTCATTAGCTCCAAGCAGGAGGAAGGATATTATTTCACAAGTTCAGTTTTATCTTCAAGAACAATCGTTCCACTGTGTCTAACCAGCGGCTGTTAAATAATAATTCACACGTGCTTTCGGAATAACATCAGACATAACCAATCCGACCTTCACATGTGAACTCAGGTAATCAAATTTGGAAACGTTCAAAGAATGCTTATTAAGTAATCCCCAGTTACACGGAAGCCCTCAATTTCTATGTATTTAATAGTTAACATAAAAAGCAAATTATCTTTTTTAATTTCCTCAGAATTTTTAAAAAATAATTTAAACTTGCCACAAATTACACACATACACCCGTAAAGTGTCGGTGCGTATGTAATCGCACGCATAATGTATTTATTTGGGTACCGTTTGACGTAGGATTACGTGTGGTTGAGGGAGGCGGAAAGGTGGAAGGGGGGGGGGGCAATTATTCAAGTCTAGTTCTCTCCGTTCATAGCTCGTTAGTTGCAGCAGTCGGTAACTACCTCCTCTGCTCATAACCGCGATAACAGACAAGACCCGCTTCGTTGACTCGCGAAACTAGTTCCGAAAGCGGCCGTTTCCATCCAATAGTAGTACAACTTCTAGTTTACAAGTAGGTGCAACGATGGGTGTCGAGCGGGGAAGGTCTTGCGTATCGTCACAGGGATGTTTTACTTACCAGAAGTTGTTTTCCTTGAATGGCCTGAGGGAGAGAAACAGTTTATCTGCTTAGTTTAATAAACTATAATGTTATCTTGTGGTTGACTGTCAGTCAGCCGACTAACGACCGTGCCTGACAGGACACTAGTCCTTGTTTGACAGGATCATGTATAGTCTACTTCTACTGTAGCCACCTTGTATATATAGACATCTTGGTACCAGTTGATGTCTAGAAGCTACTGTAGCCACCTTGTATATCTGTACTTCTTGGTACCAGTTGATGTCTAGAAGCTACTGTAGCCACCTTGTATATCTGTACTTCTTGGTACCAGTTGATGTCTAGACGCTACTGTATCCACCTTGTAAATCTGTACATCTTGGCACCAGTTGATGTCTAGAACTTATTGTAGCCACCTTGTATATCTGTACATATTGGTACCAGTTGATGTTCTAGAAGCTACTGTAGCCACCTTGTATATATGTACTTCTTGGTACCAGTTGATGTCTAGAAGCTACTGTAACCACCTTGTATATCTTTACATCTTGTTACCAGTTTATGTCTAAAAGCTACTGTAGCCACCTTATATATCTGTACATATTGGTACCAGTTTATGTCTAAAAGTTACTGTAGCCACCTTGTATATCTGTACATCTTGGCACCAGTTGATGTCTAGAAGCTACTGTTCGTCACCTGCTACCTGCCAGAACACCGGTCCCACATTAGTCTAGAGAGTGGCTGACGATAACAGGAGGAGCCCTAGCTATTTGACGAGACCAGGATCACGATATTTGTATGGTGAAGGGGTCGCCCGTCTCACAAGGTCCTAGTTCACACCAGAATGACCTTGCTTCCTTTCCCGGGCAGGAGAGAACTTCATTTCTTTCTTTTCATCTACTGACAGCGTATTTAAATAAGGGACATTTCATTTGAGATATTCAATCATTATCATCATTATTATTAGACTATAGCAATATATTATAATTTAACTTAATATAAAATAATAATTTATATTAACTTTAAAATTAATGATAAAATATATTAATAACCTTATTAGTATTAGAGTGTTAATAACAAAATTCTGGCCGCAAATCTAAAAACAAATTGCGTTAAAAGTGACAAGTAAATTATATTTGAATAGATAAATACTATTCTGATGGTATCAACATCTTTATAATAACTCAACAATAGGAGTCCTAATATTATCGCTATATACCAGTAACATCTGAGCATGCGTGTAAATACTGTCAAGGTAATATCTGAGCATGTAAATACTAGCCAGGTGATATCTGAGCATGTACATACTGGCCAGGTAATACCTGAGCATGTAAATACTGGCCAGGTAATACCTGAATATGTGAATACTGTCCAGGTAATACCTGGATATGTGAATACTAGCCAGATAATATCCTATTATGTAAATACTTTTCAGATGATATCTGAGCATGTAAATACTGGCCAGGTAAAACCTGTGGATGTAAATAATGGCCAGGTAATACATGATCATATCAATACTGGCCAGGTGATTATATCTGAGCATGTAATTACTGGCCAGGTGATATCTGTGGATGTAAATAATGGCCAGAAGCTAGAAGGATCGAAGAGTAGTTTCCCAGAACTTGAATTAAGTTTGACGTTTAAATTAGATATTATTTTACTTGGATCGTGTAAACCAGAACAAAGGTTTCTAGGGAAATAAAAATGTGTCGGTTTTCTGAGCGTTCCGGGAGTCTAACCTGGGGTATGACCCTGAACGTGGTACTGCCAGGAGTCTAACCCAGGGGATATTGACCCTGAACGTGGTACTGCCAGGAGTCTAACCCAGGGTATATTGACCCTGAACGTGGTTACTGCCAGGAGTCTAACCCACGGTATATTGAACCTACACGTGCTACTGCCAGGAGTCTAACCCAGGGTATATTGACCCTGAACGTGATACTGCCAATAGTCTAACCCAGGGTATATTGACCCTGAACGTGGTACTGTCAGGAGTCTAACCCAGGGTATATTGACCCTGAACGTGGTACTGCCAGGAGTCCAACCCAGGGTATATAGACCCTGAACGTGGTACTGCCAAGCGTCTAACCCAGGGTATATTGACCCTGAACGTGGTACTGCCAGGAGTCTAACCCAGGGTATATTGACCCTGAACGTGGTACTGCCAGGAGTCCAACCCAGGGTATATTGACCCTGAACGTGGTACTGCCAGGAGTCTAACCCAGGGTATATTGACCCTGAACGTAGTGGCCCGGACCCGGGAAGATATCACTCTCACTCGATAAAACTAGTAATGGCTTTTTAAGTGATGTGGAATTTTAAATCGCTTTCCCAATTAGGTTGAAAGGTTTTGTCTGCGAGAGGCAAGAAAGAGGCAATGCTCGAGATGAGCTCACGGCCCTCCAATTACAGCAGAGGTTACAAACCAGACTGCCTTATTCCTAGAAGAGGGAGGGAGGGGTTGCGCTTTTCATGAGGGAGATCTTGCCCGTTCAAGGTGGGAGGGAAGGGGATTTCGAGCTAAGCTCTATGTTTTTAAAGTTTTTATATAAAACAGTTTCTTGGTCAAAATAAATAAAATATTGCTCCAGTAGAGTCTAAGTTTCTTCAAGGGGTAATTAACAATTCCTGAACCGGTTTCGCGGTATAGTGGTCATAGGACCTGGCTGTTGACCTAGAAGTCCCGGGGTCGATTCCCGGCTAGTACTGGAGGGATTTTTCTCAAAAGGAGAATAATTCCTATAATCACCAGGGATTGGTTATTTAGGTTTAAGTTAGGTTAAGATTTTCACTGGCTCCACACCATCATACTCACCATCATCTCATCTCATCGGGACATGGAAAGAGTCTCCACGAAAAGGATGTACTATTAGTACATTCGGGCGTCCCCTGGGCAACTGTACATTAGTACCGACTAATATTTCCACTACTGGGCTACGAGTGATGTAGCCTAGACACGCAATATTATATTAGAACAGTTGTTGAATATCTGTCATGAGCATAATGAGATTTGATGAGAAACTTTTTAAATGAAGAGAAAAACTTGTCAATAAATTCCAGGACACTCTTGACAGATATTCAACAACTGTTGATATCAACATGTGAAGAAAATTAAACTCTTATGTTTCTACTGGTGCAATATTTGATTTATTTTGACTAAGAAAAAGTTTTGATACAAAAATTGCGAAAACACTGGCCTTTTCTCCTAATAGGATAAACACGTTGTTTGTAACGTATGGTAGGACAAACACGTTGGTTGTCACGTATGGTAGGACAAACACAGGACAAACACGCTAGTTGTCACGTATGGTAGGACAAACACGTTGGTTGTCACGTATGGTAGGACAAACATGCTAGTTGTCACGTATGGTAGGTCAAACATGCTAGTTGTCACGTATGGTAGGACAAACACGCTAGTTGTCACGTATGGTAGGACAAACATGCTAGTTGTCACGTATGGTAGGACAAACACGTTGGTTGTCACGTATGGTAGGACAAACATACTAGTTGTCACGTATGGTAGGATCAAACACGCTAGTTGTCACGTATGGTAGGACAAACACGTTGGTTGTCACGTATGGTAGGACAAACATGCTAGTTGTCACGTATGGTGGGACAAACATGCTAGTTGTCACGTATGGTAGGACAAACACGCTAGTTGTCACGTCTGATTGAAGGAGACCAGACCTGAAGATAAATGTAACTACTGGAACATTCTAAACAGACTCTCCACTACGCTATCTGACCGGTCAAAATATCTCCCAGGGAGGTGCAGTTCCTTTGAAATTTGAGTGGTCATACATAGTTCCAGCGGCTAATGTAGTCCTGCGTCGACACACAGAAACTCGGAATGGGGAAGAATTAAGATGGCGTCCGGTGTTCAATCATTTTTATTTCTCAGGAAGGAAGTGACGTCAGAGCTCCCCATCTCTTTGCGAGATTACGGCGTCTTGTGTCAGAAGCTTGTTCAACCCCCCNTCTTATCGCTGTCCTAGCCACACCCCCTTCATGAATACCAACATTTACATGAGTGAGAACTGCGCATGCGCGAACAGATGATGGACGTAATCAGGGCTGCCACCCACGTAGCCTTACATTACTCAAGTAGACTTGGCACACGACCACTCACCGTGGCCTATCCTGCCAGGCGCAATAACAATCTACAATAGCGGGATTCTGGAAGGACAGGACTTAAAAAAAAATACAGTAGGGTCCCCCATATCCGCGGGTAATACGTTCCCAGATCTACTGCGGTTATGCAAAACCGCGGATAATACCGAACTATTCTGTGACGTGATATTCACGTAACATACATAGACCCTAAATACGATAAAGTGTATTTGATAAATTATTCACAGTAAGACATCACCAACATTAAATAAAGTAATAATAATTTGTACTGTACACTACATTGTACTTAGTATTCTCCATTCTTCTTGTTGCGACAATCACTGATGATGATGATGATGATGATGATGATGATGATGATGATGATGACTGTGATACGATAGCATATTGGCCACAATGAGGTGTTGATGGGGTGATAGTGTAGGCATTGTGACTTATAAAACAATTTTTTTCTATAATTAAAAATAAATAAAATTGGGCAGCGGTAAACCGCGGATACTGAATCAGTGGAAACGGGTTCCTACTGTACAGACATTGCGAACAACATTGATAACATTTTAATAGATTATTAGTATGATTTCATAAGTATTGATATCATCTATGGAAAGTGACAGTCACAGATCACAATCACTTGATGAATAAATAAATGAAATTTTTATTTTTTATTCTAGCACAGCGTCTTACTACTCCCAGTCGTGTCTACTGAGGGTGGTTTTTCCTGAATGTTTTTCCATTTTCCTCCCACAAAAAATGTGGGTAGATTACCTCTGAAATGCTTACTTCCACATCCATACCCTATTAAAGTAATTGTAATATATGTGTATAATCTGAACAGGTAGTAAGACGCGGTGATATTAATGCGATTGTAAGTTAAGTTATTAGGAGTAGTGAGTACCCTTTGGATCAAAGATGGGGTAGCCTATAGTCATAGACCTGACAGTTATATACCACCTCACACTACTACCCGTCTGGGATAGCCGTCCCTTACTACCCGTCTGGGATATCCGTGCCTTATTACCCGTCTGGGATATCCGTGCCTTACTACTCGTCTGAGATATCCGTACCTTACTACCCGTCTAAGATATCCATGCCTTACCTGTATGGGATATCCATGACTTACTACCCGTCTGGGCTATCCATGTCTTACTACCCGTCTGGGATATCCGTGCCTTAGTATCCGTCTGGGCTATCCATGTTTTACTACCCATCTGGGATATCCTCATCAACCCTGTTAGATGTCCATGTAGTGCAGTCTAGTTTGGCAGGGGGTTCATATTGTGTCTCATGTTGATGTTGATTATCATGTAAATGTGTCTCATGTTGATGTTGTGTCTCATGTTGATGTTGTGTCTCATGTTGATGCTGTGTCTCATGTTCCAGTCTGAAACCTCCTCCCAAGGACGGGGTAACCAAGAGCAACCCCAGCAAGCGTCACAGAGAACGTCTGAACGCAGAGTTGGACACCCTCGCTAGTCTTCTTCCCTTCGAACAGAACATCCTCTCCAAGTTGGACCGTCTGTCCATCCTCCGCCTCTCCGTGTCCTACCTGCGGACCAAGAGCTACTTCCAAGGTACGTACTCTCTTGACAGTTGACAGCAGGGTTGGACTGGCAGCTTCCAAGGTGCGTCCTCTTGACAGTTGACAGCAGGGTTGGACTGGCAGCTTCCAAGGTGCGTCCTCTTGATAGTTGACAGAAGGTTTGGACTGGCAGCTTCCAAGGTACGTCCTCTTGACAGTTGACAGCAGGGTTGGACTGGCAGCTTCCATGCGGACCCTAGAATACATTCACAAATACAACTGAAACTATGTTCCAGTGTAATGCAGGGAAGTATTTTTATTGTTATTAGTAGTACATTTTTAATCCAGAGGCCCATTCCAGCTACATTGAATATCATTTCGGAGGGAACTGTATGGCTACCATTGAGAAAACAGAGTTGTCACTCTCTTGTTTTTAGTGTGGTCAATCTACCCTTAAATATAGGAAAAATATAGCAACGTTGGCTGGTCGATGTTGCCAGTGGCTCCTTCTTACCGCAGTCAACCACCTTCAGACCTAACTGAAAGCGAGATTTGGAATCAGTTGACTGAGAGCGTATCTCTTCTCAGTTAGACCTGCAGTTTCCTCAGAGGTGATATTGGGTATATATTATCAGTGATTACGTCGCTATTTATTCCTTATAAACAGATTTTTTACGTTCTGTTGACACGATCATAAATTAGACAATAGCAAAGAATATATTTTTGATATATTTAATTTTGTGAAATGATCCTCCACCCGTTACTTGTGTAGATGACTAAACTATACCCCGATTTTGTTCGGTAGAACAGTTCAGAAAATTCAAACATATTTGTTTGCGGTCAACAATGATCACGTTTCACTATTATTAGTGTTATTTTATAGGTTTTTATAATATCTATCAAAAGTGACAGCTGCAAATAACAATATGACTTGGAATATATGAAGATTGTTTTAGTAACTTTAGTAAGTACCAGATAATGTTCTTCCTATCAAAATCAAGGTATAGTAACAGTCATTATTCAATAAATGTCACCGGGAATATTTCCCAAGTCCATCCCTTGTTGAAAGGCCGCATAGAGGATGCGAGAGATGAAGGCTCCTCTTTGCATCCTAGGAGCAAGGACGAGTGGGTGCTATTGAGGGTGTGAGGCGAGGGTACCTATATCAATGACTCGACCCTAAACCTGAAGGCCGCGGAGGGACAGTAGACTTCCTAAAGATTCACGGTGGTTTCCCAAACTGTGGGCTACGAGCAGATTATTTTGGTGGGTCGGGAAAAGGTTTGGTTTATTTTTAGTGTGAAAATTTGGTGATTATTTGAAAACAGGAAATTATAGAAAAATTGGAAATGGGAAGAAAGAAGATAGAAAAAAATTAATGGTACGGTGCACTGCCAAGACTTTCTTACTCTTTTATCTTAAGATGGGGTGGTAGTGAGCACCAGTTTAGTGCATTAATTTTGCAGTTTTTATAACATAAACATTTTTTGGCCAAAATAAATCAAACATTTCTTCTATATAAACATAGAGTTTAGCTTTCTGCACATGCTAATCTCAAGAGTTCTTGAATATCTCTCATGAGCATAGCGGCAT
>CABFWO010005512.1:25864-46834 GCA_902155825.1 Timema genevievae | reverse complement strand
TGTGCACTCACTCTTGTTATTGTTATTTACCCTTTTGTATTTTCCTTGTATTATTTTGTGGCCTCCTCGCCTGAGGACGCTACAGTCTGACACCTTACCCCTAGACCACCAGGTCACCAACTTTATGTACTGCAGTACAGTAGAATACTCCACCTTTGTACTACCGCTGTCGGTCCACAGAAAACTAACACTGCAATGGTACAGAGAGGAATTTACTTATGTAACTTAATTTGTTTGCATTTAATCAAATACAATCATTTAATGGGTTGATCAATATTCAATAAAATATGAGAAATTATTAAGTAACACAAGTACTGAGTACGTATCAATATATTATAACGGTTTAATTCTAAAACTGAAAAACTGCCGTACAAAAGGGGGGGGGGCCTCCGATTTTTTTTCTGTCCCAGGCCTCATATTTTCTTAAAACGGCCCTGTCTAATCTAATCGGGATGAAGTAACCCCACCAACATACATGCTGGCCCGACCTCTGAAGTCGGCTACGTAACCTCCATTTCCAAAATCCGACAAATACTGGTGGTATACGCTAAAAAAAACACACACAAATTAAATAATGATAATAAATAATAATAAAATCTGTGTATTAATCCCTATTTATGGTTCGTATTGGGCTCATATTTTTACATATGTGATTATTTAGTTTAATATTCATACATTTTTTTTCATATTTAACTATTTTTTACTCATTCTACATCCTTTTCCATTCGTATATATTTCTCTCTCTTTCATCTGCAAGCTTTCTAGCATTTATTTTATAATAAATATAACTGCACTCTAAATAAATTATATATTAGATATTATTTACTTAAACTATGTATATTATAACGGGATATTATTTATAAGGCTAACTTTGAGTAGGCCTAATTTCATCGGTGCTTGTCTGAAAACAAGTTATAAAACGACAACGTGGCTGATAAACAAACAACAGTTAAAATATATTTGATAATTTGGTTACTAAACAATTACTTCCGTTTTGTTTATATAACCAGACAATTTAATTATTATTTTATTTAATAAGTAAATATGAATTTAGTTGAACAATCCTAAAAGATATATAATTTTTTTTAAATATTGTCTCATTCATTTAAGGTACAGATAAAGTCTTATAATTTTGGGGGGTAATTGATTTGTATAATCTATCGTAAGGGTTTTCAACTAAATACAGTAGCCCCATGGCTTCTTTGGTGCTTTGAAAAGCTACCAGACCAAATTATGTATCCCTACGCCGAACCATATGATCTGCAAAAAATATGTGTTTAGCAGCTGTCACTTCTGACAGTCAAAATTTAGGTATATACCTAAATATTGACTGTCAGAAGTCAGCTGTGAAATGTCAGTCAGCACCAAAGAAGCCATGGGTCTACTATAGTTCCTGAAGGCTACAATTGAATCCAAGGACTAGTGACTGGGCTGCATCATAATCTGCCGAGGGGTGAGAGGAAATAGGACTCATGAGGATATCACAAGTTATTATAAAAATAGAACCCAATTAAGTTTATTACTGAAGGAATATCAGTTGGAGCTTTCATAGATTTTCCCCACGCAAATCGAAACTTTTCTTTTCTCGGCTGAAAACATACATTTTACTACAGTAGATAACGCTTCCAACAAACTTCGTGTGTAAAAAAACAAACAAAAAAACTCGTGGGCCGCTAAAATAAAAGTCTCATGTGGCCCACATGTTGCCACTTGGAAACCCCTGATTTAGCGGGTTACCCATTTTTATATCCTTTTGATTTTGAGCAGGGTATTTATTTTCATGATTATTTGTATCAACTCTTTCGTATTGTAGTTTAGCCGAACCATTTTAAATCTGTTATGTATTTAAGTTTTTATGATCTACATATTTTATTTAGATTTTTTTTACAAGTTAACATATTATATAAAAACAGTTTCATTTAAGCTTGACACACCAAATAATAAATTTTTATCAAAAAAAGCTTTAATTACTTTCATTGGATTTGTTTAATTTATACAGTGCAAGACCCAAAAAATCATATTATGGGTAACATATTTTCCACTTCGACTCAAGAATCGATCCACGAGGTAGCCCATACGAGGGTTTCTTAACACGAAAAACGTCCCATAGTTAATTATCAACCATTAACACCACCATAGAGAATTAATAACCACGTTAGTTAATCAACGAGGCAATCTAGCGAACCTTTCACCCGTGCCGCGAATACGATATTAACAGTCGCTTCTAAATATAATTACACTGGATTTTTCAATTAGCAACTAATTACAATAATTATTAATGTGTTTTTTACTGATTCTTTGTGGGTTTTCCCCTTTAAAAAATTAGTCTTGGTTTTATAAATTTGACAGTGGTGTGTTATGGAGTGTAACCATTATTAAGCAGAACTTGTTTAATTTGTAACTAAGAATGTTATCATCACTCAGTAGTGGTGACAAGCTTAGGGGTCCCGGGTTCGATTCCAGCTGTACCTTGGGTATTTTTCCCTAAAGGCGAATGATACCCACGGTCACCAGGGTTTAGTAAATCAGGCTTAAGTTTAGGTTAAAACTCACCCCGGCTCCACAACATCATAACTATCATCATCATCATCATCATCATCTCATTGCTGGTACAGCGTGTAGACAACCTCCTATGTTGTATTCTGAGGAACGTTCTGTGCTAACAGAGAGGCTAATAGTCTACAATAGGTGACCTGGTGGTCTAGGGGTAAGGTGTCAGACTTCTGTGCTGAGGGTCCGGGGTTCAATCCACGGTCCCCGCACAGATTTATTTGATTACCAAACCCTTCCTTCACCTCTGACAAGACGTGTATCAATCACAACTTGTGAATGTGTGGAATGCCAGGACTCCACCGTGGTTCGGATCCCACGTTAAATTGTAGTTCCTCCATTTCATCTCACAATCACCCTACTATTACACATTAGCGTAAGTGCGTATAACCCGAACGGGTAGTAAGACGCGGTGTTAATAATAATAATAATAATAATAATAATAGTCTACACTCAAGGCGACCAAGCCTGAACGTTTAAATCCCTGGGACTTATGTGCCATACGATAAAAAATTTAAAAAAATTCAGTAGAACGTTCGTTGACGAAAATCGACCCCCCTAATTTTAGGTATGTAGAGGAGAGCCTATGTTTGATTGGTCAAATTGGGAGAAAGTAGAAGAGAACATCACAAGCACAGTTTTAACATGCTCCTGCCCACTTCAGTGGCTGAATAGTCTTAAGGCGTCAGTCTCGTGTTAGACTGGCCTGCTAATAATGAGGATATAGGGGCTCAAATCATGATCGGGACTACTGAAGGTTTTTTTCCCTCATTGGTTTCCCATTCTCCTTCCACGCAAATGCGGGTGGATCACCTCTAAAAGGTTTCCTTCCACAATAAACTTCAATAAACAGGTTATAATAGTTTTTATAATTATGCAAAAATTAAGGAAGGTTCACAGCAATGTTTGTTTTATAATGAAAGTCTCTTTTAGCACCACGTCTTACTACCCGTTCGGGTTATGCGCTTAAAAACTAATTACGGTAAGGGGTTAGGGATTGGGAAGGTTGAATTTAGAGGAAGTGAACAAGCATTTTCGTGGAGGAAAAGTGGAAAACCATTTAGAAAAAACCACCCCGGTTCACCCGATCGAGCTTCGAGCCTCGATCTCCCCGTCCTCGGCAGTCTAGCTCAACGCGAAACTAGCGCCTTAGCTAACTACGCCACCGAGGTGGGTTATTATTTTAAAGTTAATTTATCATTATCTTTATTTTAATATTTTATATAGTCTGTCACACCATCATAGGAATACCAATTATCGCTACTTCACCCCCCTTCCCACCAACAATAGGAACTCCCAGTAAAGGGTAACCCCCCCTTTTTTTTAAAAATCTGCAATTGGTGACACTTTTGTACAAACATACAAAATACTGGGCGGGGGGATAGAAAACAAAAGTTCATAACGAACTATCTAATTAGATTCCCAGTTTGTGACTGCAAACTACGTGAAGATGGAAGAGGGGTTTGTTTGTTAATATAAGGGTGCGTGGGAATAGAAGGGAGAGGGGGTTGGAAAGTACAGTGGTTCAGTTTGGTAAGGCAAGGAGGGTGACATTACCAACAGCCCAGAAACGCCTTTTTTTTTTAACCCTTCTATGAATTATACACAAAATTACAATTTATTANGGGGTTGGAAAGTACAGTGGTTCAGTTTGGTAAGGCAAGGAGGGTGACATTACCAACAGCCCAGAAACGCCTTTTTTTTTTAACCCTTCTATGAATTATACACAAAATTACAATTTATTACCATTCGTTTTGCTCGTCCTACTTTTCTAACGCGCTACCCGCACATTATGTTCATTCCTGAGGGATTCCCCAACTCTCTCTATAAACCTCCCTTTCTAACTTTTCAAAAGTCATTTATCTCACTTTGACTCATTTTATTTTTAGCTCTGTAAATGTATTTGTTCAAGTCTTTCACTTTGAATATTTGTAAAGATGGTTTATATTAGCATAGGTTTTATAAACTAAGTCTAGCTAAGATAGCAAATTTGAACCGCTTCGGTGGCCACGTTGTCTAGGGCGCTACTTTCACATTAGACTAAACTGGGTGGTTTTCCGTTTTTCCTCCACGCAAATGCTGCTACAATATAACCTTCCTTATCCCTATGATTAGTATGTGAGTATATAACCCAACTGGGTAGTAAGACGTGATGCTAAAGAAAACTTTTTTTTAATATTAATTTCCTTGCCATTACGAGTACAAATTTATACAGCCACATATGTAACTATAGAAAAAAGAAAATAGAATAGCTATTGTTTGTGCATGTTAAATTTGACCTTTTCTGACTGTTAAAAAGTCTCTTTAAAGTAGTTGCGTAATCCTTTATCTGGGGAATATTTGTTTTGCCCATACCATCTCAGTATATCTTCCTCTATTATCTCATGTACTCCAACATCCTCATTACATGCCAATACCATCTCAGTCTTGCTTCCTCTACTATCTCATGTACTCCAACATCCTAATTACATGCCCATACCATCTCAGTCTTGCTTCCTCTACTATCTCATGTACTCCAACATCCTCATTACATGCCAATACCATCTCAGTCTTGCTTCCTCTACTATCTCATGTACTCCAACATCCTCATTACATGCCCATACCATCTCAGTCTTGCTTCCTCTACTATCTCATATACTCCAACATCCTCATTACATGCCAATACCATCTCAGTCTTGCTTCCTCTACTATCTCATATACTCCAACATCCTCATTACATGTCTATACCATCTCAGTCTTGCTTCCTCTACTATTTCATGTACTCCTCGTGACAGCTAACATGCTCCTCACTAACTTTATTCCCATGGCCTCCACTTTCCTAGTCTCTCTTACATTCATTGACCCTTGTCCATGTTTCTGCTACACTTGTGATAATGGGTACAAAGTATTCCCTACACAACACTTCCTTACACTTAGAGGGCACGTCTCTTCTCTATATCAGGTCTCTTACACACCTATAGAACAACTCTCCATAGCAGGTCTCTTACACACCTATAGAACAACTCTCCATAGCAGGTCTCTTACACACCTATAGAACAACTCTCCATAGCAGGTCTCTTACACACCTATAAAACAACTCTCCCCGCTGATGGTGATGGTGATAGTTTCTCCCAAACTCGCTGGAACGTTATACCATTCGCGGCCCTTTTCTTAAATTAATTATGAAAACGTGTTTTAGATGCTAAACGGTATCTAGGTACCTCAAAGCTATCTTATAAACCAGGATATCAAGCAACATTTCAAAACGTCAGCACCAGAATTACAACACGGGAACCACAGTAAATTTTTATCTACGTTCTCCATTCAAGAGAAACTATATATATGTGTGTGTGTGAGAGAGAGAGGTGTCAGGGTAAGGGGGCGGGGGGAAAATATATCCGTACATTACCTCCTCGAGATCCATTGAACAACCGGTCAATTCTATGGCGGGGGGCAACCGTTTAAAGCAACGCAAGCGCAGTTCGAATATCGTCCGTCATACAGAAGTCACGTCTGGGACCAATACTGAATGACTGAGGGGATGGGGGATGGGGAGGAGTGGAAGAATCGAGCCCCAACCGACCAACCCCTGGGGATAGAATCGATCTGTAAGCACAACTGAACTCTCCACCCACCCCTAAACTAGTGACTTGAGTGCATAACTGCAGCCCTAGAGATCTAATACCCCTTGATCTTGACGGGGGAAGTCAGCCCAGGAAGACTTGATCTTTGCTACTCGAGTGTGTGAATGGAATATCCTGAAAACAGATGGTAGCCTGCAATCCTACATCCTTCCTGTGGAGGATCTTTCCATGTCCTGATGAGATGAGGTGATGGTGATAGTGAGTATGATGGTGATAGTGAGTATGAGGGTGTGGAACCAGTGGAAACACTTAAACATAACCAACCAAAACCTGGTAACCATTGGGGTGGTTCCCCTTTCGAAAAAAAACTATCCAAGGTACCAGTCAGCAATCGATCCCGGAACCCCCAAGACTCGTAACCAGGCGCTCTGACCACTACACCACTGACCCGGTACTATCTCATATAATCCATTATAGGCAAAAAAAAAAACCTCCATGGCATCAGTTGCAAGCGAGTTATACCGACCGAGCAGCCGCCGTCTGCTGGCGAAGAAAGTGCCAACTTATGGGGCTAGAGGGTGTAATGTGGCTAGAAAAACGAACCATCCCTTCATAAGACGTTAATCTCAGTTTTCCATACCGGAGCTGTTAATTCTTTATTCAGGTAGCTCTTCATTTGTCCTCAAGAGGCCGAGTTCCAGACCCTCTGCTTCACCGTGGATCGAACCAGGGACATCTGGATCCACATCCAGGAACTCTGACCACTAAACCACAGATTTTCTCAGTCTATTAAATATTGTGACGAAATTGAAAAAAAACTGTAATCTATTAACTACATTTAAATAATTCTTTTCGCCCAAAAATGAACATTCATTCTTATTTATTATTAAAACACTCCACAAATACACATTTTTAACAAAATCATTTAATGTTATTTGCAAAAAAAATCTTATTTCAAAAATTATTGCTTGGTATAAAATAGGTACCTCCAGAACAATAAGTAGGCCTATACAGAATAAGAATTCAACTAGATAAATACCCTCTTCGGGGGTTGAATATCCTAAGGCGTAACTCTCGCAATAGATCATACTTCCGGTGAGGTAGATATCAGGGTTTGAATCCCAGTTGGGTGCACTGATTATATTTCCCCTAAATTGTTTCCCACACACACTCTCTCTCTCTACACACAAATTTGAGTACATTTCATCCAAATTCAACCTTTCTTATCCCTAAAACATTAACGTAATTAGTGCGTACAATAGGAATGGGTAGTAAGACGTGGTGTTAAAAATTGGGAAAATGACACACTATAGATGGGAATCGAACCAGGACTTTTGTGGCAGTGCTCTACTATTGGACTATCCCGGTTTATCTCGTAGCCAAGCGTTATGGGAGACTCTTGTTTGGATGAATATTAAATTTAATATTAGTTTTAATTTTTGTATAAACTGTCAAGTAGGATATTTTCGGAGTTAAGTACTATTGATGCTCGCTCCACACACTTGCCCTACGCGCTTATAAAAACAATCAAAAGAAATTAATTATACATGTTTATATTATAATACATATCACATATACTCATTGTGAAATATATTACAAATATCAACAATCTACAAAAAATAATAAATCCCTTACTTATTCTCAGCCATTAGGAGCTCGAAAGTTCATTGCCGTACTTACAAAAGTACGCCACCTTTCCCTATTTTGAACTAGTTCTATCCAATCCACCTCATTACACCCTATTCCTATCTTGAGCTAGTTCTATCCAATCCACCTCATTACACCCTATTCCTATCTTGAGCTAGTTCTATCCAGTCCACCTAATTACACCCTATTCCTGTCTTGAGATAGTTCTATCCAGTCCACCTCATTACACCCTGTCCCTATCTTGAGCTAGTTCTATCCAGTCCACCTCATTACACCCTATCCCTGTCTTGAGATATTTCTATCCAGTCTACCTCATTACACCCTGTCCCTATCTTGAGCTAGTTCTATCCAGTCTACCTCATTACACCCCATCTATATCTTGATCTAGTTCTATCCAGTCCACCTCATTACACCCTATCCCTGTCTTGAGATAGTTCTATCCAGTTCACCTCATTACACCCCATATCTATCTTGAGCTAGTTCTATCCAGTCCACCTCATTACACCCTATCTATTTCAGGTCAATTTTAATGTCATTATTTCATCTGCGTCTTCCCAATGGTCAGAGACCATTGGGTTAACCAGACAATACCCTGAACATGCTTTTAGAATCTCCCATTTGCGATACATTTCCTGCCCACCGTATTCTACAAGATTTGATTATCCTAACAATGCCTTGTGATGAACACAGGGTATCTAACTCATTATTATGTAACCTCCTTTATTCCTCAGTAGCCTCATACCTTTTTGAACAAAATTTCTTCAAAAGCACCTTGTTTTCAACTACCCTAAATTTCTTTTCGTTATACCAAGTAAGAAACCCCGTTTCACACCCATAGAGAACAACCGGTAAAATTAATGTTTTGTATATTCTGAGTTTTACATTCCTTGACAGCAGACAAGATGTCAAAAACTTACTGCACCTAGGTTGAAGAATATTTCTGATCACGCTAGATATTTACAAACCAGTTTATGTTTTCAACAATTGCAACTTTTGACAGACGGTGTCAACCTCGACATCTGGTATCAATCTATACATCTGGAAGCTATACTTTACTAACTTACGTCATTGTTTGTTGCCTAACAACCTCTTTTTAAACGTTATAAAAATCCATTCAAGACGTGGTGAAGTAATTTACACACGGACACTCCGTTTACCTTGAAAGGTCGAAAGCTTACTTTGATTGTTTACACTATGGCAGAGCTTATAAGAAATTACCCTAGTGTAAGCCGTAAATGCAAGAAGGTTAGATTTTAGTGTAAATGGAATGCTCCTATTTTATAAAATTATTTTTCATGTAATGCTCACTTCTTTCGTTTATTTTATTCTTTTAATAAAAGATAAATAAATATTTGCCCATAATGTTTGCCCAAATTGTATTTATCTTGTTCTCTACTTACAAAATGGTTTACTTAAGGTAGGATGGAAAAGAACGCAAGAAAACGCTAGGGTTTTTTCAGTTTTTATGGAAAAACAATTTTTTTGGCTAAAATAAAGAAAATATTGCTTCAATACAAATATATAGCTTAATTCTCTTCAAAAAGTAATATCAACAATTGTTGAATATCTGTCATGCGCGTAGCGGCATTTGATAACGAAAAAGTTGAGAGAAAAAAGTTGTCATTAAATTCCAGGACAGCCTCAACAGATATTCATGAAATTTTAATATCATCATGTGAAGAAAATTAAACTATATATTTGTACTGGAGCAATATTTGACTTATTTGGGGGAAAAAAAAAGTTTTATTTTTAAAACGGCAAAAAAAAATGGCGTTTTCTCGAATCCCGTTCCCTCCCACCTTAACAATAAAATGGAAAGTAGGAATTTATCGTATCACCTATTTAAAATACTATTCAAATAGTAAACTAAAGTTAACTTAAGCTTTTTTTTTAAATGGCTAAAAAGGATCTTTGAACGTAATATGTGACTGAACCTGGCCTTACATCTGATACCACTAGCGCCGCGCATAGGCAGGACGATGAACTTTCAACTAAAAGGAAGTCCATTTACACCAATCGATAAAAGCAACCAGCGCTTTTGTGTATTTGACGAGATTGTGTGTGTGTGTTTTTTTTAAAGGGATGATTTTAAATTTAATTTGTTTGATATGATCTAATTATGAATCAGAATGGAATCATTAGGGTAGTCTTTTAGTGTTAATTTTAAATCATTCGTGCATTTCTCTAGTAACATTGAAAGATTTCGAATCTTCCGGGATTCGAATCAAAGTATCTCAGAGGTAGAGTAATACTGTATGAAGCTTAAAGTCTTGGCCATTATTTACAAATTCGAGGCCAAACAACTATCAAGCTAACCCTGCTTTAGTTCTCATTTTAGAAGAGTTGTTTTCTTAATTCCATGGGTAGTCTTTGTGACAATGTCAAGTCGAAATAAAAGTTTGTTTTCTTAAGTAAATAATTTAGTACGAGAGAGATCGTGGTTTGATCTCGTTCAAGTATACTAAGGGTGGTTTTCCTTCAATTGTTTCCCACACTCTCTCCACGCAGATGCTGGTACACTTCCTCTACATTCAACCTTCCTCACTTCTAACCCATCAGCGTAATTAGTTTAAAAGCGTATACACTGGATGTGTGCTAAAGACAAATATACCATTTGTCGTTTCATCTGTCCATATTTTTGCTACTCAATCACTGATAGATTCATGGATCAATTTTAACAAAATTAGGCAGGGATATTATTTAAACCTAGGCCGAACATTGTATGTACATGGCTTTTGAATATGGCTATCCGTTTCAAGATGGCGGCCACTCAAATATGTTGTTTTTTATTCACCAATAACTGTCAGATGCATGAATCAATTTTAACGAGATTTGGCGGGGATATTCTTTGATTCTAAGCTCAACGATGTATTCAGTCGTTTTTTAATTCTTCCTAGCCGTTTTATTATGGCGGCCACTCAAAAGGTTTATAGTTTAATAGCTCATCTCAAGTGATTTGAATGTATATGTTTCTTTTTATGTTTATAATTATATACAATCGAGTACCTAGTGGGTATTTTTTGAAAGTTGATATATATATTGCGAGATTTACGTCTCAAACCAAGTGAACCAAGGTTATGCTCTATAAATATAATATACACCATTGAATATGATGTTAAATGGTATTTTATTTAACTCTATCACCAAGAGAAAAATATCAAATTCAAATCCAAGAAGAAATTATAGGAAATATTCCAACTTTTAATTCAAAGAGAAATGTTAATATTGTAGTAAAGGTAATAACAATGGAGGAAGCAAGGTCTACTGTTCTCAGAGCTACTAGTATAGTATTACGCTACTATTCTGTTTGTTACCGGCACGCACGTATCAACTAGACCTAATAATTCTCACAGAGAAGAATATATTCACATACTCTGTACTAGCCTGATCCGGCATTTAGTTCGGGTCGATATATTTCTATTCAATAGTATATTTGAACACAAATGCTGTAAATCATATAATCTAATGAATATAATTGTGGGAAAGGTAGTTTTGAGAAAGTACACTCACATTAGCATGAAAATAGGATGGGAAATTCACAACGATAACATGAAATATTTTAATATTTTAGTTTCAAATACAGGTACAATGCGTATTATTTCGGTAGGAGGTTTTTAGAAACTATATTTATATTTAAAAATTGATGTCAGTATTGATTACACTATATTATTAGTGTAGTTATATTGGCATTGGGATTATTTTTTTTTCTCAAGTTACGGTTGAAGATCACATGTCGTGACGCATGAATATGAAATTAGATCTAATAACTCTTCTAACTGTAAGATAAGTCTCTTTATATGAAAATTAAACTGAGTGTATGTATATAGATTTAAGTGGTAGGGCGTAGCCTCTGAGTTCCTTTAGAACTACTTTAATACACCATTCCCGTCAATTCCTTCCCTTTTCTATTCCATCACATCAGATGTAAATGTTCGCTGAGGTAATAATGCTACTAATTAGCTTTCTGTATGAGACTAAAAAAAAGACATCATTAAAGTACGTCAAAGTGATCTTTCAAAAGCTAATTAATGTCTGAGAATGTTTAAATTAGATATAACTAAGCTTAAAATGAGTTTCTTTATGCAAATAAGGTTCACATAGCTCAAGGAAGTGAAGGATACTTTTCATGTACTCACATTCGAACATGTTCTTATTTTTTCAAACATATTCTGCTACAGCTTCTAACTTATATCTTGAAAATAGTTTTTAAAAAAAAGTTTTGTAAAATTTTACGATAAACCTAGGCTTCAGAAATATATTAATAGCTATTTTTAGTATTATTATTATTATTTGTTTTTAATATTGTCAATAGAAACCTTTCTTGTAAATTTGCTTTGAACATGTAAGTATTCATGACCTTTCTCGGGATTTTTGAATTATAAAAAAAAGTCTACTCTCAATAATTCTTACAAGCTCAGCCCTCTTGACCGTTTTATCAGTAGCGCAAACTCTAGATTTGTCGAAATTTGATTTCTATCATAAAAGAAGAACCAAACTCAGAGAGTTATTTATGGAACTTCCTCATCATTAATATACTTAACCACTTCCTTGGCGCCATGGTCTAACGCGCTAATCTCGTGTTATATTAGACTGCCTGAGACGGGAATATCGGGGTTGGATTCTGGTCGGGTGCATTTAGCGTGGTTTTCTACTCTCCCTCCATGCAAATGCGGGTGCACTTCCTCTAAATTAAGCCTTCCTAACCCCTAACCAATAAGTGTAATTAATACACAGGCGTATAACTTGTACAAGTAGTAAGCCGTGGTGCTGGGAAAAAAGGTATGAGAAAAGTTTAAATTAGAGAAAGTGCACCCGAATTTTTGTAGAGAGTGAGTGGAAAACCATTTAGGGAGAAAAAAAGCCGCCAGTGCACCCAACAGGGATTGCACCCCGATCTCCCTATATTCGGCAGTTTTGTATATTCCGAGAGTAACGCCTTAGACCCAGCGACCACCGAAGAGGGCGTCTATTTACTCAAAACATTATTTAGTTATTATTATAGTTATTATTACTATGTTTGTTTCAGTGCTGGCTTGTTATAGGTCTCGTGACTTGGTCAGCACTATAATAAAGGAAATGAAAATATAAATTATTATTACCATTCTAAAATAAAATATTATTATTATTATTATTATTATTATTATCGCGTCTTACTAACCGTTCGGGTTATACGCACTTACGCTAATGTGTAATGTTAGGGTGATTGTGAAATGAAATGAAGGACCTACAGTTTAACGTGGGATCCGAACCACGGTGGTAGGCCTGGCATTCCTCACATTCACAAGTTGTGATTAATACACGTCTTTTCAGAGGTGAAGGAAGGGTTTGGAAATAAGATAAATCTGTGCCGGGACCGAGGATTTAACCCCGGACCCCCAGCACATAAGTCTGACACCTTACCCCTAGACCACCAGGTCACCTAAAATAAAATAAAAATATCTGTAATTCCTGTAAGATCACCCCACTGACCGCTGTTTAAGTAGCCAACTCCCATTGGGTTTACCAGTCAGTATCCTGAACATGGTTCTAGATTCTCCTACTCACGCTGTACGTCCTGCCCACCGTAATCTACGAGACTTTATTATCCTAGAAATGTCGTGTGATGAGTACGAGGTATATAACTCAACAGTATGAAACCCCCTCCACTCCCGAGTAGTCTCGTCCCTTTTTCCACCAATATATATATATTTCAAGAACCTTGTTTTCGAACATCCTGTATTTGTTTTGATCGTGTAAGGTAGGAGACCACGTTTCACACCCAAAGAGAACAAAAATTGAGAGGAATTTTACCCATATTTGAGTGATGGCGGTAGAAAGGAAAACCGTTTAGGGAAAATCACCCTCATTAAACTCTATTGGGATTCAAACTTAAATGTCTCCGTCATTGTAAGTCCAGTCTATTACGAGATTGACGCCAAAGATCATTCGACCACCGGATAAAATGACCATTCTTCATGTTGCATGAAATAAAGCTAGGGCACAAATTATTTGGATTTCACCTAAAACGTTGTCTCAGCAGTTAAATCATCCCCCTGGTGTCGTCTATAAACTATATTGTTAGTTGTTAGTCAATGACCAGATTTTTAAGACCGTTTCAAATATCTATCTACATGTTTCCTCTATATCATATACAAAGTTCGACCTTGAAAATAATAATAATAATAATGCCTTCTACTTACCAATATTTCTGTCTGGAATAGTGACGAAACTTCATCTTGTTCACACAGCAAGTAACTCGTAATTAAATACACGCTTCGTTTCTTGATTAAATAATTTAACAAAACCCGCGAAGTAATCTTATTAATTTATGCAGTTATTGTTTACTTCAGTGTAGACCAAACTCAGGTTTTTGCTCATCCAATTACTAACAAGGAGTGTTCAGACGCAAAGATATTAAATACTATTTTCAAATAGCTCAGCTATTTAAAATTATTGTAAACGAAACTTTCATCAGATGTAATTTGTCTTTGTTGTGTGGTTGTCGGCTGAAAACATGTTTGTAAATAATTAATAATTTATTAAAGATCGTGATACATTCAGGGAGTAGAATATAAATGAGCATATATTTATATTTTATTTGGCAATTAGTGTAGTATCGTCTGGAGTAACTTTCAAGTTAAATTATTCAAAACTGAAATTTCCGTGGAGGGAATCCTGGGCTTTTTGTAGCTATGTGCAATCACTCATCGGATGAACTCGGATATTTCGTAACTTAAGGTGGTACTGTAGGGGACGCGAGAAAAGGTACGTCTTTTTGCAGTTTTTATAACAAAACTTTTTTTTTGTCAAAATAAATCAAATATTCCTCCAGTAGAAACAAAGAGTTTAATTTTCTTCACACGGTGATATCAACAGTTGTTGAATTTCTGTTATGAGTATAGCGACATTAGATGAGAAACTTTTTAAATGAAGAGAAAAATTTGTCATTAAATTACATGACACTCTTAATAGATATTAAAGAACTATTGCAGTAACCATGTGAATAAAATTAAAATATATTTTTCTACTAGAGAAATATTTTACATATTAAAAAAAAGTTTTTATATAAAACTACCCGCCTCGGTGGCGTAGTTGGCTAACGCGCTAGTCGTGTTGAGCTCGACCGCTGAGGACGGGGAGATCGAGGTTCGAATCTAGGTCGGGTGAACTGAGGGTGGTTTTTCCTAAATGGTTTTCCACTCTCCCTCCACGCAAATGCGGGTTCGCTTCCTCTAAATTCAACCCTCCCAATTCCTAATCCATTAGCGTAGTTAGTACTTAAGCGTATAACCCGAATGGGTAGTAAGACGCGGTGCTAAATATTATTATTATTATTATTATATAAAAACTGACCTTATCTCGCGTCCCCTATACTCCCACCTTAATGGTTTACCTTCTTCTTTAACTGTGGTTGTTTGTGTACTTCCTTAAAAATCCACCCATTTTATCCCGTTTACATGGATTAGTTCATTTAAATAACAAAAATTAATGAGAGCTAGCCTGCTCTAAATCCTACCAAAATCTGTGTTGAAATAACATTTAAAAAAATCTCGGATACCCACAAATATTCAATAATAATGCCGCAAATAACATACTTTATTCCCAATTTTGTTGCACTGTTTTTATAAGCATGAAATTTAAAAAGTTACTACTACAACAACTATTATTATTATTATTATTATTATTATTATTATTATTATTATTATTATTATTATTATTATTATTATTATTATTATTATTTATATCACAACAGTTGTGAAGACTGTAAAAGAGTCAGACTACAAAGTGATCATCGTTTCACCTTTTAACTGATTTAATTTTCTCCTAAAATAGAATAAACTAACTAAATAAAAAGCGCTCGTCACGCGTATAAACAAACCGTACACTAGTTGAGTCTCGCGGGTGACTGAGGGTCATTTCATTTCTACCCCAGGAATGTAGGCTACATTGCGTGCCAGGTGTTAGAGAAAGGGATCGATGAACTTCCTTAGAGGTTCCAAAACAATATTGATATTCCGCGTAGTGTGGAGGTCAAATAAAACCATCGAGCGATGATAGAACAGTAGTTCAAACACTTTTCATTATTTCAACAAAATAAGATTTTCAAATTTTGTTGACTCATAAAATGATTCGTTATGATAAATAATATGTGCAATACCATGGTTAAATATAATCAAGATTATCTTTTTACTCTAAATATAATTTTGTAACTCCCCAAAGAAGCATTGCGCTGACAAATAAGTATATGTTATTAAATGAAAACAAATATTCCATCACATTACAGAGGATTCACACGTTCGCCGAAAAACTAGCACACAACATAAACGTCGTCAAGTGACCAGCTCTAAGCCAATCACAAGATTTCCGCCTAATCGGCGTGAGCTGTCCCGCTTAAGTTCAACTCATCTTTACTTCATCCGCTCTGCCTGAGATGTTTGGCACAGGAGAACCAATACAATCTCAAAACCAACCATCTTAAATCAGTGCGCATGCGCCGTAGAGCTAGAAGCAAGCAGACAGCTTCGTTGGCCGTTGTGGGGAAATTTGAAACAACCCGTTAATGTAAAGCTTGTATCGATGTATTGGATTGTGCCACGACACAACGTTATAATTTGAAAACATCCATCGGGAGAATGATCTATAATATATATCTATCAACTAGGATATAAAATATGTTTATAATCAGCTCGTTTAAGTTTGCGTTGCAATGCATCATGGGTCAACATACAGCGTGGGAATTGCTGTGCCACGGAGGCAGATTTTGCTTTCTATTTTCGGCGAACGTATTTATCAATCTTGAGTAAGAAATTCTCCATTTGGCCACACGATATTACGCTTTACACTTATTTCTAGGCCTTGATGTGGCTCAGATCACTGAAAGAGTGATTTTATATCTTTGGTAATCCAACTACTTATCTCAGTAGGTAGTGCGTTTTCCTAGTTAGATTCCTGTACTGCCTAAACATTTAACATTAGTGAGATTGGAGCTTGTCATTCCACAGTAGCACACTAGTGGCCAGATGATTGGCTGTTTTGTCATTTATTTAATCAAGTTAGTTTTTAAGTCGTTTGCTGATATAATCAGCTGGTTTAGAAAGTTAACCTTTGTCTTCAGTCACGTCGACAATATACTGGTTTTAAAGAAAATTGTAGGTCTAGAAAATGATTGATTTGTACAGTTCAGTGATGGATATGATAAACGTTTCCAATGCATTTCTCCTTGAACCATGTATACATCGTCTTAAGTAAGTGCAAAGGTCGTGCTAACGCTGAGGCAGTATTGCATGTTCCAGACGAGTGTTGAGTGACGTTATTTGGGGACCGGATGGTATTTCCCCAAGCTGGAAGAATGTAGAACGTCCACACCTACTCTTGAGAATGAATGAAGAAGGCCTTCTTGCTTTTATTGTAGAGGCACCATAGAGCAGCACCCATACATTGAACTAGAGCTTCTACTATGAATACATATTAAAAATGATGGATTCCATCGCTATCCCCATACTAAGCTCAGATAGTGTACATGTTGCTACCCGTTCGGGTTATACGCCTATGTACTTATTACACTAACGGGTTAGGGATTAAAAAGATTTAATTTGGAGGAAATGCACTCACATTTGCGTGGCGGGAGAGTGTAAACCCATTTAGGGTAAAACCCCTAAGTGCATCCGACAGGAATCGAACCCTGATCTTCCGGTCTTCAACGGTCTAATCCAACACGAGATTTGCGGGATAGACCACGCGTCCAGCGAAGTGGTTCTTCTAATGTTGAGTATGAAAATTATTTAACTAGACTGGATACAAACCCCGTTAGAAACTCTTGACTACTCATGCCAAACATTTTGAAACACCCATTGAAACGTGCGTGAAATATGAATTCTATTCCTAGACTTGGCTAAGGCTTACTTGCATTGGTACATATGTGACCGAGCCCCCGAACACATTAAGGTAATTTTCTCTACTGCTGGATATCACCTTGTGTCCAGGTTAGGAGTTAATTTAAAATCCATAATCTCGTAGCCCATATGTTTATAATTTTAAATAGCTTTGTATTAATAATTACAGAGAGTTTATATTATACTTTACATTTGTTTTGTGAATGAAGGTGTAATATTTACCATTATATTTTTTGTAGAACTACACTGCAAATTTATTTGATCATTATGTCGTTATTTATTTTTCAAACACACTCAAAACTTGCTTAGGCCTATTCAGGTTGAAACATTTTAACTACGATTGTTTAAAAACTAAATATAGTTAAATAATGAAACATTTTTTTGCCATACAGCCAATAGTTTTTAGCTTATTTATGCTAGTCATACCTTCTTATAGTTTTTTTATACTATTTTAAATCACAAACACGGATTTATTTTTTTAAATTTTCTCCATAAAATAGTTTAGTGTTCAAAAGTCACAATGTCGCAAGTTTATGTAGGAGAGAGAAAGAAATACCCTAAATATGTATTCTCTCTTGTACAGTGGTGTGCTCAAAGATTTCATACCTAGATAGCTGTTCAGTCTTTATACAGAAGTATTCGTGAGAGAAAAATATTATTAACTGGATTAATGCATTATTTAATTGAAAATTGTATTGCCACCTCATTTTCTTTCACATATTTTTCAAACATTTACTATATGTTTTCTTCAATTAGTACCAATTTCATTTAATAGGAGCGGGCCGTTTCACGGAAGTCACACTATCATGAATAAACATCCTACAGTTGTTCTTATGATCTCTGCTTAAGACCTCTATCCTTGTTACATGAATGTGTTAGTAAAATGGCTGTAGGAAAAAACAAGGGTCTTTCTAAGGGAGGAAAGAAAGGTGTTAAGAAGAAGATGTAAGTGTAAATATATGCACATTATATTGGATGATTCTTAAATTTATTTAAAGCAATAGAAATAAGTTAATAATATGCTGAGATGAGAACTTTATAAATTGATAATCTTTAGGGATTTAGTATAGCTTCCACTCGTGTCACGTGTATATAGGGGGCTATATAAATAATTACTTAAAATATTATTTTCTCAATACTGATAGGAATTTTGTTGTATGATTTACGACTAGTACATATGTAATTTGAAGTTGACAAGTTTAAATAGGCTTGAATGTTTCCTAGTAATAGGCCAATAACCCTACATATTGTGTTGACATAGGCCCAGCTTCCCTCTATAGTTTAAACCATGTATGATTTGTCTTACTAATTAGATATATAATTTATATACCTTTGTTGTCAGTGTATTTGCATCCAAGAATTTAGGGCCATTGAATTAGGAGTGGATAAACTTCATAAAATTGATCTTCAGCACTTTAGTATGGCTGATCATTAAAAAAAGAATAGAGGAAGCACTATATAACTACATACCACATTATTTGCTAATAAGAATACGTGATCACATAAAATATTAAAATTCTCCCCTTGAGAACTTTTATTTTATATTATTATTAGCACCGCGTATTACTACTCGGGCTATACACATTTTATATTATAATTTCTCGTCACCATTATTCTAAGTTTATTTTGATAGCTACACAACATATATATTATGTAAAGTGAACATTAATGCCCAGTCTACAACCAGACACTCAACCGTGTGACGTTATTTCAATATATAGTAATTTAGAAACCATATACATTAACAAAATATATATTCTAGACAATTTATTTAAATTATTTAACATATATGAAACTTTTCAACTAAATGACTGTTCATTCAAACAGATAGATTATTGTCTATTTGTGTAACTATTCAAGAACAATTGTTAAACATGCACCAAATATGAAATACATTTAAACTCGGTAAGTTATATATCATAATCCTCTTTTTTTTACATAGGCCTGAGAGATCATGCATGTGAAACCATACCATAAGTTACCAGGCTAATTTAACAGGATGGCGAAAAAACGAATGGTAAATATCGATTTTGAGATTTCAGCGCAATATGTTAGTAGAACTCTTTAACTACATTCTCTTGTGTCTAAAACTCTTATAACTTCCCTTAAAAGTGGTTAAATAAGTGTTAGAACATAGCTCTGCATTGGAACTGTAACCATACCTTAAGTCGCCATGGTAATTTCCCATAGCAACTTATGGTATGGTTTTGTAAACTATTACATTCAAAAATATGTAAAAAAAAAATCAATTATTGAACTACATAACTGACTCGTGTGTGTGTGTGTGTATATATATATATATATTTATTTTTCAGAATGTTATCCTTTATTCAAAACTGTTTGCACCTATAAATGCATAACTTATGGTAAAGTTTCACATGCCTGGTGACATACACGCAAAAACTTTCCACGGCGACCACATTTAGGCCTGTCCCAATGTATAAAAACAACTTTTGCAAATTAATAACTAAATTGTTTAAAAGCGAACTCATCGACATCTTCTAATGAATAAAATACGATGTAGGTTAAACTATCACTTATCCTATCAATCACAACTGAAACCTAACAAGTTGATATATTAAAATGGAATAGTCCATAGTTTGGCGGGCGAGAAGTAATTTTAATTGCATTAAATAATATTTATTGTTACGGTTACTATCCAGCCGACTTCAACTTCAGTAGGTAAGTTTATACTTGATTTGGAATATTATCGATAATGCATAATATTGTGTGTTTATTAATATTTTTTAATAACATAATATTTACTTGGAAAAGAGAAAATAGAGGAAATACTTGTTATTTTTTATGTACAATAAATTATTTTATGATTATTTTATTCTATTTCAAAATATTAAACAAAATAAAACATTTGTATCCACTGCGTGGGTGCACCAATGTAAATAACTTGTTTGCGTCATGATCATTCACATGGTTTAAGTTTGTCGGTCGCCATTTTGAAGCTATGTTTGTTAGACCTTTGTGAAAATGATGTGAATAGTATTTTTTTTAAGTGGAATAAAACGATTAATAATATTTGTGCCCGATCTCAAATAAATATAAATAATAATGGCCTAAATTACATTCATACATTATCATGTTTTTATTACAGCTATCCAAAGTGGCATGTTGGTGTAGGGATACATTAGGGACTATTTCTAGTTACTTTTTGAGCTGTTATCAAAGTAAACTCTGGTGGTGAATGTACTTTAGTTTATTTCTAATTGTTTTAATCATTGTCTGATCCCTTTGAAATATTCTGGTGTTAGATTTATAAAGTAACTTTTGATGAATATTTATTTTACTTTATTTTAACTATACAATTGTTTTTTTTTTTTTTT
>CABFWO010005512.1:0-25846 GCA_902155825.1 Timema genevievae | reverse complement strand
TTTTTTTTTTTTTTTTGTTCATTGAAATATTTCCCCTCATTTTTGGTGCACTAAATAAAGTTTAAATTTACTTTATTTTTTTAGTGTAAAAACTTTGTAGACAGATTAAATACAGAGACTTAGAGCAGTTTAAAAAAATTACCCAATGTATGAGAATTTGATCAAAAATAAGGAAAAGTCAGGGAATTTAAATACTTGGACTAACTACCCTTTCACAAAATACACTTATGTACTAATTACGCTAACGGCTTAGAGATTGGGAAGTTGATATAAAACCACCCTCAGTACACCAACCGAGATTCGAACCTTGATCTCCCTGTCATCAGCAGTCTAATCTACTGCGAGGGTAGACCGTTAGATCATGTAACCACCGAAGCTATAATTTGGTATTGAACATAACACTTGTTTCAGCGTGGACCCGTTTACGAGGAAGGATTGGTATGATGTGAAAGCTCCATCTATGTTTGCGAACAGGCAAATTGGCAAGACTCTTGTAAATAGAACTCAAGGAACAAGTGAGTACGAACTACTGCTATTCTGTTTTAAAATTTAACAACGGGGTTCATTTGTATTTCATTCATGTTTACAATTTTCTCATTTCATCAAAATTATACAGATTTGAAGTTAATCACTAGGTAGTGGCTTGACCATCTCAAATGTATTTTTTAATTCAACCCTTATCTTATATAATTAGTGTGCTCTAATATGTCAACAATTGAGGGGGTCGGGGCAGAAACATGATAAAGCTAACTGATTTAGATGGGCCATTTTCATTATTCAAACATCTATAAAATCTGTAAATCTATACCTCAGTTTTATCTTCTGTGGTGCTGACTGACAGCTCACAGCTGACTTCTGACAGTCAACAGTTAGGTATATACCTAAATTTTGACTGTCAGAAGTGACAACTGATAAAGACATGGTTTTTGCAGATCATATGGTTCGGCGTAGGGATACATAATTTGGTCTGGTAGCTTTTCAAAGCAGTCAGAAGTCAGCTGTGAGCTGTCAGTCAGCACCACAGAAGCTAAAACTGAGGTATAGCTCTAAAAAGTAAATAAAATATTCGTCAATATTAGCTATTTTCTGGGTCTTGACTGATTATAAAAACAACTTTTAGTTCGAGTTAAACTTACCAGAAATCCGTGCGAACACATTTTATCATAAAATGAGGTTTATCATGTTTTTGCCCCGACCCCTTCAATTTCTCTTGGGTACATATTTTAAACCTCGAATCGGAGCTCTCCAAAGGTTTGCATTCCTTTAACTGTGCATAATTACTTGGTACTTAGTCATCACAAATGCAATACATGCACTAAGTATGTAACACTGCTGCCTATTCATAAGTCAAACTATTTAAACATGATTTTATTATCTTTTTTAAAAAAAATATGCTTACTATTTCAAAAAGGGAATAAAATAGTTTATCAACACTTCAAAGTGATCGAACAGAGATGTAAAAACGAAATGAAAAAACATTTTAAAGCTTTCATCAATATTAGATTGTGAATTTCGCTCAATAAAGAGAAAAGCTATTAGAAAAAATACACAACACGTTATATGATTATGCTTTTTCTAATGGTTTGTAGAAATGCAAAGCGTAGAGATAATTTCTGATTCAGTTCTCTATTAAAAGTCATTATAACTAAATAAAAAGTTGGGCAAACCTTCACATTTTGGAGCATAGGTCTATAATTAACATGTCACATTGAAAACAAGTCATTATCAATAGATGCATTGACCTTGGATTCGATAAGAACAAAGGTTTCTAGAACAACTGGGTTATTCAAAAGATGATGTTAAAATGCTGTTGAAACTTTTAAGTCAACTGGAAGGCCTGGCATTGCCCTGCAATTTGCTTGCATCCTATCTTGTTTACTTTCTGAATTTAAGGTGGGCAAATAAATTATCAGATAAACGGTGCGAGATAATACTAATATTATCTACACAATACTATTCCTTGTTACTGGAAAGTCAAAGAAACTAGGATGTTTTTAAAATTACATTTCTACTTGTGATTTTAACCTATGGATTTATTTGTATGGGCACGAATTAACCCAACGATTTTACAGAAAATGGCATTATAGAACTTAAATAATTGAAGATATAATTGTAAAGGACTTCCTATCATAGACTGCTCATGATTCATCTATCTGCACTGACATTAAATGCCATTAACAGATAAATTACCAGCACATTACTTTCACCAATTGACACATTGTCAAACCATTTTGACAAAGAATCATTGAAAACCTAAAAATGAGTTTGTACGATAAGTAAGTTCTCTAACCAGTTGCTCCTTGCAGTATAGAATGAAGTATATTGAGCATGCTTTTAAAAAGTTAAATCTTAAAAAGGCATTTATATGTTAGCTGAACTTAAAAAAGGGTTAAAATAAACTGGCACAGTACTCTAAAAGATTAAACAAAAGTTACAACTCTAACGAAATATTTGATGGCAAAGAAATTCTCTTATGATTCCAGGACTGTTAAATTTTGGTGAAGATAATGCATTGGAGGGATTCAGAAATGATGTAAATGAAATTAGCAATCAAATTTGAAATGATGATGCATTTCTTTCATCTCATACTGAGCGACATGGCAGTGACAAATATTGTTACAAATTACTCTTATATTAACATTGCTCTAGGTATCTGATCTAGGATTCAAATCCTTACCGAGTACACCGGGTTATTTTCCGTAAAATATTTATTCAAAATGAATTACCCTGCATAGCCTCGCACTTCCTCTATATTACCAGCCTCATTTCTACCTACTACGTAGATTAAGTCTTCAATTATAATTTGTGTTACACTAATTAGCAAGGAAAAAATAAAAATTGTGAAGATGGGTGCATTAAAGTCCTCTCCAAAGGACATCACACCGCTGGAAAATAAGGGAATTTAATGTATCGAGGAAAAATCTAAGAATGTCACAAAGTTAACAAGAATTTAAAAATATTTCCCTATCAAATTTTAATTATTTTCACTCACAAATTGTCCCTTAATTTATGTATAATTTCTACTTCGTGTACTACTAAAATTATGTTATGAGCATGATTTTAATACAATATCGCTGGGTCAATTTAATAAAATGCCTCTATCCTTCCACCATTCTTACTCCATTAATCGCTTCAATTCTTCTACCACTTTGCTATACTACTCCCCTAATCTCTTTCTTGGTCTCCCTTGCGGTCTTGTTCGTGTGTGAGGAGGAGGGCTGTTAATAGATTTAGGCAGTGCACAACGCATCTTATTTCTGGCTCTAATCAAATATGTACCTTGTAGAGATCGCATCTGAGGGTCTGAAATACAGAGTTTTTGAAGTATCGCTGGCAGATCTGCAGAATGATAACGATGCAGAGCGTTCGTTCCGGAAGTTTCGTCTTATTGCCGAGGATGTTCAAGGAAGAAATGTGCTTACTAATTTCCATGGTATGGATTTAACCACCGACAAACTACGATCCATGGTCAAGAAATGGCAGGTAGGAAAATATAGTTTTTTTCAGGCTCGCTATATAAATATGTTTTTCTGAATATTTGTTTTACAAATCTCTTAAGTAAAATGTTCAGCAGAGTTTAAAAAACAGAAAGTAAACTAGCCAGTGATTTATTAAATTAATCTTATTTGTGTAAATGGCTTATAGTTTGTTTTTTTTCTCTGAAAATGTTTGAACTAGGTTTCCAACTCACGGATATTAAAAATTGTATAATTGCTGGGTGGGAAGCCAAATCAGGATTGGATTAACATGACAGGATCAAGATCAAACGGATGGACCAGAATCGGGACCGGAGATTTGAATCGGGATCAGGGCCGAATATACGGACCCAGATCAAAATTGGGCTTATGAATCAGGACTGGATACACAAATCAGGTTCAGGACTGGATAAATGAATTAGGATCAAATATAACAACCGGTATCGGTACCAACCGGACCGAACCGAACCAAGATCTTGACTGGATATACACGGATCAGATGTACACCAAAATTGGATTGGCGGACCAGGATTAAAATTGAATGAGGGGGATTAGGGTGAATACAAAATCAAGACCTTAAGGACTGGCCGTATAAACAATCTTGAGTACCAAGTGTTGGACTAAATGTCCAAAGACATATCAAGGGGCTGGTTCAGAATAGGTCAAACACCATTAATGATCATGTGATGATACCATGATCTTATTGTAAATGTACATTTTAAGTACCTTTTAGAAAATACAAACTTTTAAAGTCAACATTGATAGCATCTTGTTATACTAGTGTTATAAATATAGAAACGGTAGTCTCTCGGAAACTCGACCTGACGTGTACCGAGATGGTGTGGAGTTTTATGAATGAACTTGCATAAGATGCGTGTTTACTAAACAACAGTACTATAGTATTATATAGTACAGTAACAGTAATATATCAGGGTGTCTACCATCAGGGAAAACGGGAATTAGCCGGGAATTTGAAGTGATCGGGAATAAGCCGGGAATTGGGTAAATTACAATAAAAATCTGGGAAAATGTGGTTTTACTCAAAATATGAAATATAATAATCATTTAAACAGTAAATAATAATGTTATTCAAACTGTAGTTTTTTTTGTAGCTGTGTGATAAATTTTATAATTCCTAATAAACAATGTTAATACAAATTTAAAAAATAAGTTCATTTAAATTTTAAAACTTATTATTATTCATAAAAAAAGATTAATAGAAAAATGAGGGGGGAGGTGGGGGAATTAGAAGGATGTGACATACTTTCTAGTCGGGAATTTTAGGAAATGATCAGGGAAAATCAGGGGAAAAGTCGGGAATTTCAATGGTCAAGTTGAGTAGACACCATGTATATGCACAGTACAATATATTATGTGTTGATAAAACTGTTTGTATACATATGTGTAATATACAGAATTGCAGTACAGTACTGTGCATATAATATTATATAGATTCCAATAACACGTTACTAAATTGAAAAACTAACAAACGCAGCGTGACCGTTCCACTCGAGTTATACAAACTGAGAGATTATACGGATGAATGACCTTGGATTGTGATGACTGGCGCCAACAACTGTATGCACATGCGTGTCAAGTTTCCGAGAGACTACTGTATTGATACTTATTGATACTATTTATCCAAAGTGACAGCTGCAGATCAGATGACTTTACATGTCAATACATGATCTAGTAACGTTTCTGGCTGTCCTTTGGGAATAAAATTTGTGTTTTAGATGTATAATTTTATAAAACTGTAAACTTTTGAGATGGTGGTTTATTTATCAACACCACAAAATCTTATTTAAAATGGTGTTATATGCATTGCTATGGACAATAATTGAGTTAATGTGATTTTGTTGTAGACACTTATTGAAGCCAATGTTGATGTCAAAACTACAGATGGCTATCTACTGAGAGTGTTTTGCATTGGTTTTACTAACAAGGACCAAAATTCTCAGCGGAAGACGTGCTATGCTCAGCACACCCAGGTATTTATTCGAATAGATGGATAAAACTAATCAGTTGATAACAAACACCCGGCAACCTGGTGGTCTAGGGGTAAGGTGTCGTACTTCCGTGCTGGTGGTCCAGGGTTCAATCCTTGGTCCTGGCACAGATTTATCTGATTGCCAAACCCTTCCTTCACCTCTGACAAGACGTGTATTAATCACAACTTNCCTTTTGATTACTTATCTACCACCGTGGTTCGGATCCCACGTTAAACTGTAGGTCCTCCATTTCATCTCACAATCACCCTACCATTACACATTAGCGTAAGTGCGTGTAACCAGAACGGGTAGTAAGACGCGGTGATAGTAATAATAACAAACCTTTTGATTACTTATGAATTTGATAAATTGTAATTTATCCCTGTACAATTTCCACTTGTATGTCTGTCCTGTCAAACACCTAATATTTTGTTTAGGTTGACAATTTGAAAAGACAACACCAGTGTTTTTTCTTAATCTGGGTTGGAAGGGGACGCGAGGAGAGGTCAGTGTTTTTGGCTAAAATAAATGAAATATTGCTCAAGTACAAACATAGTTAAATATTCTTCACATGGTGATATCAACAAATCTTGAATATCTGTAATGTTTAGTCTAAATCGGCATAGATGAGAAAAAATTTTGTTTGTTTGTTTGTAAGCGTTTTATTTTTTAACATCTATAATTAATTACATGTAATAAACAGGAAACATATTGGACAATAAACAGTTAACACCAGCCCCGTAGGGCTCTCGAAAACAATCATACATAGAACACTTAATATTTACAGAATATATTTAGCGCCCTGGCGGGCTGATTAATTAAATCATTTGGGTAGGGGTGGGAAAATTTTAATAAAAACCCACCCCGCCGCACATAATGGGTCGGTTTGACCGTGTTAATACTCAGGGTACAAATACAGAGAACAACAACACAAGGACGGAAACAAAGGGGGGAAGAAACAAAGAAAAAGAAACTAGAGAAATGATTCCCCGGTCGATAGAGTCGCCGGAGTCGGTCAGAAATATTAAATAATTCACCGCCAGGGCTACTGTGGAAATTCCATATGTAGCCCTGGCGTGAGTAATCGGAAGAACTGAAAGTAATTAAACAAAAGAGCATCCCCGGCGGGCTATTTCTGCTCGTCCGGTTTTGAGAAACAAGGGAGAACAATAAAAATTAATTATTTTAAACCTGCGGGAGTGCTGGCGCAGCACGCGGCTCGCGTGCAAGTTTAACCATGAAAAAAGGGGAGGACAGGGAGCAAAGGAGCGGAAAACACATAAAATGGAAGGAGGGGCATCAGGAGAGTGGAAACAAACGATAAAAATTGGGGGGGCTCAGACCTGCCCTATCCCGGTTCGAGGACCGGTCAGGGCAGATTTGGACAGAGGAGGCCCTCGCCGTCGGCCAGCTGTATGAAAAAGTACTCCACCAGGATTACGTATGATGTTATCATACGTAATCCTGGTGGGAAATGAAAAACATTTACTGTAGGGCCATAAAAAATATCATATTATTTATTATCCAAACTAAACTTAAAAACCTTTTAAACTTTGAATAGTGAGATTAATAATTAGTTTTCATAGTAATTCTTTACCTCAAATTATAGCTTTTTTCAGCTTGTTGTGACATTTATTATGGTAAATACTTTTTTGGAATGGGTTGACTCACCATTATTGACACCTCGAAATGTTCACTGGTAGGCAACACCGCCAAATAAATCAAAGTATTTGGTCGATTAAATTAAGGGTTAATATTTACAAGGTTATAGAAAAAAAAAAATTTTGTATGTTATTGTCGTAACCAGGGCCGTGGAGTCTTTGAGTCGGAAGGAATTTTGATTGGTGTCATAGTCAGTAAAAATTTACAAACTTTGGTTTCAAATTCAAAACTTATACAATAGACTTATATAATTTTATACTTTGGGGACAATATTTGTATTTTGGTTTGAAAAATTTATTCAAATATATTTTTACAGTGCCAAAGATGCTTACCATTAAGTAATGTGTATTGGAGACTTACTGTAGTCAATTTGTTTATTACTTATTAATATACTTAAGAAATTTATGAAGGAGTCATTCGGACACTAGAAAAATAGTAAAGTCAAAGTCGAAGGTTTGGTGTACCGACTCCGCAGCCCTGGTAGTAACACCAAAACTGTATCATGTGACACTACTTCAAGTGGATTCTTCTTTCTTAAGGTTCGATCCATACGTAAGAAAATGGTCGAGATAATTACCCGAGATATTTCATCCAGTGATTTGAAAGAGGTGGTCAATAAACTTTTACCAGATTCCATTGCTAAAGATATTGAAAAGGCATGTCAAGGAATTTACCCACTTCATGATGTGTACACTCGCAAGGTAAGAAGAGGCTTGTCTGTATATACAGTAGCCCCATGGCTTCTTTGGTGCTGATTGACTGTCAGAAGTGACAGCTGCTAAACACATGTTTTTTGCAGATCATATGGTTCGGCGTAGGGATGCATAATTTGGTCTGGTAGCTTTTCAAAGCCGTCAGCACCAAAGAAGCCATGGGGCTACTGTAGCTCACAAAGCACATCATTTGTAATGTCTACAAACTAAATCTTTTTTACTATCTACTTCTAAGGGTGTCTGGAATTTCAAGTATCAATTTCTTAACAATTTGTATTCAAATATTAAATTATCTGTAAGTAAACCCTCTTTTCACTTTATGAGGTATAGTAATAGTATTATATTTGTAAGAAGGTACAGGAAAGATGTATAAAACATATAAAAGGGGCGCACACAATATTGCTTTTACAATGAAAAGAACACAGTTCACACTTAACATTGCTGCCGTTAATTACTCTAGTGTCGTGATTTGAGCCTCAACCATCCCATCATGAAAACAAGACGAGACTAACACCATCGGCACCATACTCATGGTGTTGGTTCAACTATGTTGACCATTGGCGGTCCAGCTATACTTAGTAGTATATACAATATAAACTAGTAAGATATTATCAGGAGAGAAAATTTGGGAATTTTAAGTGTTAATTCCTGTGGCCTGAGGTAGAGATTTGATATACAGGGTGTAGTATATCCCACTATTGCGATGTGCATCAGGGTTATGAAGGAAAGGGACAAGCACAGGATACTGACTAGGAGTGAGAGTGAAGGAGAATAGGCTAGAGAAGACATTGAGGTAGTATGGACATGGAAGAGGGGAGGATGCTTGGAATGGAGGAGGTGGACAGGAGTCAAAGGGGCAGACCCAGGGACAGGATGATAAAGGAAGTGTGGAGAGGACAGAAGTAAATGGAGAGGCTTCTGTTTGAGACAGACCCTGCCAGTGGCATACTGCAATATCTTGATTTTCTTAGAGAAAAGTCAGGGTTAATTTTTTTACAACAAATACTGTAGGAACCCTGTCCTATGGCCACCTGTATACCTTAATTTTTTTTTAGGAATGAACATTTGAAGAACCTTTTTTAAACTGAAAACTTTTTACCTCCAAAAACATTTTTTCTTTAATTTATGTTATTTTATATGTATTGATATCTATCAATAGTGATTGCTGTAGATCACATGACTTGACGTATGAATGCGTGAAAGTAGATCTAGGATATTTTTATAGTTGTCAGATATGTCCATTGTTTAAGTTACTTGTGAAATAGATCTAACGCTTTTTTCTCAATCTAATTCATAACAGCTTTTAAATCTCAAATTCTATTTAAACTTTGTGGATGCAAAAAAAAAAGTGCATGAAAATAATTTCTTGATAAAAGTATGTTGACACACAATATTGATATACAGTTTTGTATTTGTTTTATTTTAATTTATCTAACCCAGGGAAAGTAAAATGTTTTCTTCTTCCATAATCTCTTGAATTTACTTATTGCATAAAATTGTGATTTCAAGTTCTGTCTTTGTATATATATATTTTTTTTCAGGTAAAGGTATTGAAAAAGCCCAGATTTGAGCTTTCCAAGCTATTAGAGCTTCATGGTGATGGTAAAGGCGCCACTGACGAAGCCGGGGTCAAGGTCGAGAGACCTGAAGGCTACGAACCTCCAGTGCAAGAGAGCGTTTAAATCTTCCATCTAATGTTGGTCATTAGGAATACATTCTGTCATTGCTACGAGAGTGGACCTCAAAGCTTGGATTACCAGAGAGTACTCACACCATCAACATTGTTCTATTTTTCAATCCATATTTGATTTACGTAATAATTATTAAAATGTATCAAATACAACAAATTTTACCAAAATTAAACTGAAGGAAGATGATAAGAATGAACGTGTTTATTTTCCTGTTTTCCAATAGAGATGTTTACACAGCATTTTTTGAAAGCAATACTACAATCTCATATTTGTTTTTATCCCAATTTCCTGTACCATCATCAACTGTTTCCAGCAATTGGCCGAGTCACTTTAGTAAAATGCACACTTTCTGTTATTTGCTCCTCCCATCTCTTTCTTGGCCTCTTGCGGTCTTTTTCCTACATACTCCAACTCTTCATTCTCTTTGGCATCCTCTCCATCCTCATTACATGTCCATACCACCTCAGTCTTACTTCCTCTACTATCTCATGTACTCCAACATCCTCATTACATGTCCATACCATCTCAGTCTTGCTTCCTCTACTATCTCATGTACTCCAACATCCTCATTACATGGCCATACCATCTCAGTGTTGCTTCCTCTACTATCTCATGTACTCCAACATCCTCATTACATGCCCATACCATCTCAGTCTTGTTTCCTCTACTAATTACCTATACCATCTTCCATAGATAGGGATATGCAAATCTCGCATTTGTGATAAAACAAAAATTTTACACGAATTCTACTGTTTTCACACAAATTCTACTGTTTTCACATGAATTCTACTGTTTTTACACGAATTCTACTGTTTTTACACGAATTCTACTGTTTTCACATGAATTCTACTGTTTTTACACGAATTCTACTGTTTTCACACAAATTTAAGCTTTTTTTTTTCTAAATAAACACAATTTCTTTGTAATGTGGCAATTACCACATAATGCAATATAATTTTCAACGGGGTAACACTGGTGATAGCACTATACCAGGGCTGCTGTTTATACAAATAGTATCTGTTTTTACTTATTTTATAGATATAAAATGGATCACAGGAGAATTTGGTGTTTTCAGGATATTTAGGCTTTTTTTTTTTACCTGAGCTTAGCATTAAAAATCACAATTCATACTTTTACACATTACGATACCAAAATTTCAATAGATAGATTCTTTGTTTACAGCCTTTAAAAGATTTCATGCTAGGCCCAAGCAAGGACATTAATATAACATGGACCTTGCTACAGGTGGCTCTTTGGCAAAATTAAATCATTCTAGTTTTTATTAGCTTATTTGATAGTTAAGTCTTCTATGCCGATATCTTTCGGTGTTATTGTTTGGTCCAAACCTAAGTTGATAATTGACTATTTCGATATCGCTATTTATAAGACTCTGTAATGATTAGGGCTAGGATGTTGATATGTCATCTTTTTACTGAGTGATCTGATGAAATGCTTCAATACATATCAACTCTGTTCAAGACATCCCGTTTGCAAATACATCCTTTTTATCTTGCAACTTTTGCTGTTTTTTTAATTTTAAGGGCTTTTTTTGAAGAATTTTTGTAATGTTGCCATATTTTATGAAATTATGTCTCCAAGCCTTTAGTAGTTTATAAAAAAACACTTATTTTAAAATACTTAAAACATTTCAACACCATATTATCTTGCTGAAGGTTAGTTGGCTATACAAAGACAGGCCTACACTTGCTTTTGCTGGAAGCAAGTTATTTGCAGAATGGAATGTCTGGAATGTTACCTCGAGTCACAAGCACTTCTCTGGCGCATACAACTGTTAGTTTGGAAGGGAAAGGTGTGGTTTTTCCATGAACAGTTCTCATCGTGTAGTACATTCTAGCGTTTCAGCAACACTTTGAAAATACCTAAAATTAAACCTAGTGTGTCAGTTCATTTAAAACAAATAGTAGCTGAGTTTGGTAAGTGTGTTTTTTTACTGATGGAAGCATACTATATCGTTAGTTGTGTGAAACCAAAGTATCGGCTGAAAGACGTGTGTGCATCAAAGAAAGCAGCAGTTCAACACTTGCTACCTTCAGTTGCTTCAATATCCCCCAAGTCCTCAGTTTGTTAAAGAATTGTGTGACGTGTTAGTGTCTGCAAACATTCCACTATATAAACTCTCTAATCCAAAATTACGTGCATTTTTGGAAAAATACATTAAGAAATACCAGAGGAGCCGACTTTTAAATTTTTAGAGCATAAACATTTTTTGGACAAAATAAATCGAATATTTCTTCTATAAAAACATAGTTTAGTTTTCTACACATGCTAATCTCAACAGTTGTTGAATATCTATCATGAGCAGAGTGGCATTAGAAACTTTTTAAATTATGAGAAAAAGTTGTCATTAAATTCCAGTACACACTGGACAGATATTTAAGAACTGGACAAATATTTAAGAACTGTTGTTAAGGTCATCATGTGAATAAAACTAAACTCCTATGTTTCTATAGAAGAAATACTCCCCTAAACTCACGCCAACTACCACCTCACCTTAAAATAAAATTAAGTGACAAAAAGAAGTGCTTAAATTATTTTCAAAAAATACATAAAGGTTATGAATCTTGAAATATATATATCCATATCACTCTTGAACGCAGCCAACACTTTAAATTAAACATTTATATATATATATATATATATATTTGATGTATGGTCTAAGAATACTAATTCTCCAGTGTTAACACGTGGCATGAGGAAAGTGACAATTTCTTGACCAAAATATTTTTTATTTGGTTTTAATGAACAAATAAATAATGTGGATATTTGAAATAACAAATAAATACACAATTTCAAATAACTGGCCCAGTCCATTTTTAAAAATAAATAATAGAACCCAAGAAACTAGCAATCAAATTGCTTTGAATTTTTAATTTCATTTTCTTTGGAGTGATTTAAAACGTGTAGGAATTAAATATTCACAAGAGTTTGGCTGTTACAGTTTTTTGGCTCTCATGTAAATCTTAAAAAATGGACCACTGGCTTTGGGAATGAGCCTTTCAATTGCATAATATAATTATAAATATGTGGTGAAATTGACTGAAACCAATATATTATCATTTTAGGTATTCGAATAATTCACTAATTGATATTTGATTATTTTTTTTAATACTAGCACATCCCAATCATGTACTAAAGTTGGCGGCATGTCCACCACACCTTTAAAAAAAATTGGTCGGAATCATTTGTCCTCAAAGTCTCAGGAGAGCTGGTGGAAAGGCCATTTAAAAATTGGGAAAATTATATTCTTACCAGGAAAACCGAAAATTATGCTGGAAGTTTATTCTAGAGTTAGATCGACCACACTATGAGGGGGTCACATAAACTAGTAACGCTTTTTTTTTTTTTTTTTTACATTTTTGATCCCTCCCTCCCTCAACCCCTTTAACACAAAGTAGTGAAGACCATTATTTCATAAGATTTTGTGGTATTAAAAGAGGGACTCGGGAGGATTTAATACTACTAAGAATACAGTTTAGTTCTGAATATAATATTATTGCAAATAATGAACTAGTATCGAAAGAGGCAAATATGCCAGTATATAAAAGTGTGTTGATGCCAACATTTTTTTATTGATGTGAAGCGTGGGTTTGTCAGGAGAAACAAGAACAAGGTGAATGCAGATTTAATGAGGTAATCTAAGAAATGTATGTGGAAAAACCCGTATGGACAGTCCGTAATGAACAGGTCCAGAAGGAGTGCTGTTAGAAAGGAAATACAACAGGTCAATGTGAAAGAAGTGTCTTACGTTGGTTTGGACATATTGAGAGGATGAGTGTGGATCGAGTGATGAAGATATATGAAGGTAGAGTGTGTGAATCAAAAGGAAGGGGTAAACGTGGCTAAATGCTGTAGACGAATGTGTAAAAAAGAGAGAATTCATAGTTTTGATAATAAAAGAGCATGTATGACTTGGTGTATGGATGTTGAAGGGAGTATGCAAGAATAGGGAAGTGTGGAGAAAGTTAGTGAGGATGGATTAAGTACGGAGTTGTTTTTTGAGCTACATGCACAGAAGGGCCACTCTTAAATAATTTACAGGGATATCCAAGTCTCAAATATCGAAGAGGAGTCTAATTTCAAAATGTTTACAGGTTAAGGCCTCTGAAAAATTTTCCGGACCAACCTTTGACTTTGGGGGGACAATTAATTTCTAATCTTTTTAAAATCCCTCAGCTCCACCACTGGGTGTATCACATTTTCTTATACTACTGTTTAACTTGTCTACTATCTATACTCGTGGCCGAGCACATATCACCAGTGGAATAACGACATTCCGGTCAAGACAAAAGAGTGCATTTTGGATCTAGAGTAATTCCATGGTCTGATATTTTTATTTTGTCCTATATTTGAAGTGATACCCGTTTTGAGAGACTCAAGCGGTCCCAAAAAAGAGCAACCATGTTAACATGGAGGCTTTGTAACCAGTGTGTTTTTGTATGTGTTAAATATATACTAAATCTAAGCTTAGGTAATAACATTGCTCGTCTGATCTACATCACTCGTAACCCAGTAGTGTAAATATTATCCAGTACTAATGTACCGTTGTACAGGGGACGTCTGAATTTACTAATAGTACATCCTTTCCTTGGAGGTTCTATGAGGGTGTTGGTAAGTATGAGGGTGATAGTTATTATGAGGATGTGGAACCAGTGGAAACACTTAAACCTAACTTAAGCCTAACTAACCAAACTCCACTGGAATAAGTCCCCCTTCGGAAAAAAAATACCCCAGTACCAACCGGGAATCAAACCCATAGTCACGTGCACTGACCACTACACCACGGGGATAGTTATATGTCTGTTTAACTTATCTGATAGTGTATTAAATATTTAAAAATTTCTATATAGATTATGAAATATTGCTGAAAAATTATCTTAAAATCAAAGTACAACGCACTTAGAAACATTGTTGGCCAACTGTGTCACAACTGTTGGCCAACATGGGAAACTGATGGTTGGCAAACATTAAGGAAACATTGTTTTGCGTCCAGACTACGATGATGATAGATTTGTTTCTCCATACAGAGTTCAGTTGAGTGAAAGATATCTGTTGAGGATGATGCTATGTCTTGTGCTTTGTATGTAGTTGTGAGCTGTTCAAGAAGACGAAGAAGAAGAAAACGGCGGTGGGTTCGTGTTCATTTACACTAACTGAAAACTGTCCACTTATTTTTACTAAAAACATCCTGTTTTTTGACGCGATTTTTATAGTCCTCGACTGTCACATCCCACAACAGTGTATTTGTATGAAATATTTCAATCATTTCCAGAGTTTTTTTCGGTTGACCACGACATGACAAAAGGAGATATCAGTAAAATATGTTCAGCGTAGGAATTGTTTTCTGTAAGGCCTTTTTCCCTACCAGAAATCTATTATATAGTAGGATTTTGGTAGGAAAAAAGACCTTTCAGAGAGTAATTCCTACCGTGAATGAAGTATAAGTGATATACTCGGGTGTGAATAACAGAGTCAGACCGGCCCACGCTGCTTGTTGTTGGAATATATATATTTCTAGGCTCACTTTCTGAAATACTAAAACAAAGACTGCAGACGATGGAAAGATCGAGGCTCGAATCTCGGTCGGGTGTGCCGAGGGTGATTTTTACCATAATGGTTTTCCACTCTCTCTCCGCGCAAATGCGGGTACACTTACTCTAAATATAATGTTCCTAATCCCTTAAAATCATTATTGTAATTAGTCCCGAACGTGTGGTAAGTAAAAGATGGTGCTAAAAATAAAACATTCTAGGTCCTTGTAAACAAAACCAAAATTATAAAATACTGTTCCCTGTTGGGGTTTTTTTTTACAAAGATAAGAGCTCGGTTTTTTAAACGCCTTGGTGAGATGAAATGGAGGACCTACAGTTTAACGTGGGATCCGAACCACGGTGGAGGCCTGGCATTCCACACATTCACAAGTTGTGATTAATACACGTCTTGTCAGAGGTGAAGGAAGGTTTTGGCAATCAGATAAATCTGTGCCGGGACCGAGGATTGAACCCTGGACCCTCAGCACAGAAGTCTGACACCTTACCCCCAGACCACCAGGTCACCCTCCTCCCTGTACTAGATTCACCGCCAAAAAGTTATAGACTCGGACAATCTTCACTGCCGAACCACCTCGATATTCTTACGTCACTGACGGTACCGCGCGACGCATGAGCAGACAAACCTCCATCGCTGTTCTAAATGGCGTCGACGATGGGGATTGCGTCACGACGCGCAATATCCTCCCAAACGGATACAGAAGATTTCATTCTTTAATATCGATACTAAAATTGTGTTGCCGTAAAAAACCGCGTGTGTTTGTGTATTTTAAGCACAGGTTTTTTTTTTCGCAAGTCATAATTAGGTGCGGCTTTGAAGATGGTTGTTATAAGTAATCAATAACGTGGACCAGGCAGACTATCCCTCACGGAGATAATGTGTTGTGTATCAGTTGGTGCGTCTCGAGGAAATGAAACTGTTGTATCGAATTTTAGATGAGCAGCTGCTTTTGTCATAACGAGATTGTAATAAAATGATGCTATGTCGGACGTAACGTAATATGCGAATACGTGGCAAACTCGACTTGACCCTGGACTATTTCATTACTTTACGGTCCAGACATGGATATGGATCAAATATGTGTCTGTGTTATAGTGTTATTCTTTTGTGATGTCGTGAAATGTAAGTATTTTCTAGGTACCTTTTGTTTATTCTGTAAGGTAGCTATAGTAGCCCCATGGCTTCTTTGGTGCTGACTTCTGACAGTCAACATTTAGGTATATACCTAAATTTTGTCTGTCAGAAGTGACATCTGCTAAACACATGTTTTTTGCAGATCATATGGTTCGGCGTTAGGGATACATAATTTGGTCTGGTAGCTTTTCAAAGCCGTCAGCTGTCAGTCAGCACCAAAGAAGCCATGGGGCTACTGTAGTTTACCTTGTGTTGTTACACTATGGTGTAGATTATAAGATAGGGTCATAGTTTAATCCGTCAAGGTAAGACTGCCACCTTGCAGTGTAAACTAAGTGTTCATTAATATCTTCTATATTCATAACCGGCCCTGTGGTGTTGTGGTCAATGCACCTGGTTACGAGTCTAGGGGCCCCGGGTTTCGATTCCCGACTGGTATCTTGGGTATTTTTTCCCGAGAAGGGAATTACCCCAACGGGCATCAGAGTTTTATTAATTATACTTCAGTTAAGTTTAACCTTTCCCCACTGGTTCCACACCCTCATACTCACTATCACCATCACTTCGTCTCATCGGGACATGTAAAGATCCTCCACGGAAAGGATGTACTATTAGTACATTCGGGCGTCTCCTGTACAACGGTACATTAGTACAGGATAATCTTTCCACTAACTGGGCTGCGAGTGATGTAGCACAGACGCGCGATATTATATTATTATCAAATGCGATAAAAATTTCACTCATGAAAGCGGTAAGTTTGCAATTCGGAAACTACAAATACATATCGTTCTTTATAAAATCTCGTCAAAATTTAGCACATAGAGAAGAGGAAGCATTACTTCTGACAGTACAACTAAGATAAGATTATCTGCAGGCCAGATAGTTTACTCTATCTAGTATCCACGATATGAGAAAGCTTATTAGTCGTAAAAAATATAATTAAGATTTTTTAGAACATTTTAACATTTCTATTTTCGGGGTGAGAGGGGGGAGGGGGGACTATAGCACCCTTTAATTTCACAATTCAATTAAGTTTTTCAGTTATAACTGTCATCGGGAATTCTAGAAACTAAGCACATGTGACACGTGCAGTGGTCAAACTCTGGCCTGCAACTAACCGATCGCCACCGCGCGGTAACACTCTGCGATGTTACCCGTCTGTTCGCTTCAGGTCAAAACACACGTACTGACTGCCATCGCGCCCTCCACCTTCATCAGTCCCGCCGCGTTGGTGCGACGCAGAAATGTAAATAGGGGGTGGTGTAGGTAGATAAGTGAGGACTGTTACAATGTTCGCAGGTCAGTTCCTGGCGCAAGAACACAAGACGCACGCGGCGGCGGAGAAGGTCAATGACCTCTGGTGTTACACGTGTCACGCCATGGACAGCGAGGACACGTGCGTGGAACTGTTGGGGAACCACAGCAGCCTCATCAAGAAGTGTCGTGGCGAAAACAGAACCTGCATGGTGAGGGCTAATTTGTGGTAGACCTAGAACAGTCTCGTCAAACGGAGAAGTAAATTGAGTTTTTTGTCAGGGCGTTCAGAGTTTGTTAAAGTTGTACATTTGATCATTTTATCTCCCACTAGCTTCCCTCTCAAGGGGACGGCCAGACTGGAGCGAGCGACTAAAATATAAAATAGAACACATTGGTTGTAATGAGAGGTGGCCAGACTGGAGCGAGCGACTAAAATATAAAATAGAACATATTGGTTGTAATGAGAGCCGGTACAGTCTAGTTTACAGGCGCTAGGCAATATTATTGTATGTTGGTTCATTGAGTTCTAGGAAAACTTCTCATTTTGACATTTTTATTAATATCGATAGGTTTAGCACACTTGCTACTAACAGCCTAATTTAATTGGTTAGATCATAAACCATACCTATATGTATAAACCTGATGTTAAAATACTTCAATGTTATCAAAGTAGGCCTTTACAAATAAGAATTACCATTAGCGTGGAGAGAGGATGAAAAAACCACCCTCAGTTCACTTAGCCAAGATTCGAACCTTTACCTCCTCATCAACAACTATCGAGAGCTATCTGCTAAACACACGCTTGCTCGCCAGTTTGGCCACCCAGTCGCTCGCTAGCACGCTTGTCAGTCTTGCCAAACCCGTCAGGGTACGTCCAGAAATAAAGCAAGCAAACTTGATTTTCGATTACCAGCGGCAAACTTAAATGCCCATCAGCACTGCCAACCGTAAAACGGGAAACCTGTTTTATTTCTGTACGGACCCTTAACATTGGCCCTGAAAGTTACTTGTTTGAGAACTGGGACAGCTTTATCAAGAAGTGTCAAAATACTATAGAGTGTATCCGTTTCGGTGGTTAAATGGACTAAGGCGTCACTCTCTCGCACTAGACTGGATTGCCAATAGCGGGGAAATAGGGGTTCGAATCGTGGTCGAGTGTTCTGAACCTGGTTTTATCCAAATGGTTTTCCACTCCTTGCTCCACAAAAATTTGGGTACATTTCCTCTAAAATCTTCCTTCCCCTTCTCTTCTTCATCCCTACTTCATTAGCGTTATATATATGTATATACAGAGAGCTCGAAAACTCATAACCCAAACTGCACATATAGTTTGTTTGAAACCAAAGTATTATAAAATCCCTGTACACTTACACCAGGAAAACTATGATAATACCATTAAATTGTGTTCAAAGTTTCGGCGTACAGCGCTGGGAGAGCAAAGCTGTTCAAGCATGCGTGTACAACAGTTTGCATAGGAGTTAGGCGCTCGGTACTAAACACCTAGACATCTTGCGGCAGCGTAACATAACACAACTAATAGTAAACAACACAACAGTCCATCTAGAAATGGGAACACGCTCTGAGGGTCCTTATTAACGGTCCTACATCACAGAAAGTGCTCGCCATAATTACATGTGGAGTGCCGCGCGCCTAACTCCTATTCAACCTGTTGTACACGCATGCTTGACAGCTTTGCTCTCCCACAGCTGTACGCTGAGACTTTGAACACAACTTAATGGTATTATCATAGTTTTCCGGATGTAAGTGTATTGGGATTTTGTATTATTTTTGGTTCAAACGAACTAAATTTTCAGTTTGGGTTATGAGTTTCCGTATATGCGTATGACCCGAATATGCACTGAGACATAAACTATAGGGCATTCTACATCTTGTGCAAAGTAAAATAAACTAAACATAATACGTTCTGTCTTCAGGTGAAACGTTTCTCGTACACAACGAGCACTGAGAACACGACCTCCGTGCCCCGGATGTGGTCCTTGGAGCGCAACTGCACGGAGAAATGCGAGCCAGGCTGCATCGTTATCGGCGAGCGGACCAAGCTGTACGCCTGCACCTCCTGCTGCGTAGACTCGCTGTGCAACACGGACAAGGGTGCGGCCTCGTCCCTCCCTCGACACACGCCACTGGTCCTCGCCGCGTTCGTCTCGACCCTCCCTCTCCTGACGCCACTGACTGTTGACGCCCGGAGCTTTGCTGCACTCTGGTTGCCGCTAGCGTATCTGTTGTGTCTTTGACGTGTTTAGATCGGCAGGTCTAGGACTTGATTCACATCCGCGAGTGGTGTGGAGACAACAGAATATAGTTACATGAATTTTCATTTTTAAAAATATTTAATTTTTTATTTAGCACCGCGTCTTACTAACCGTTCGGGTTATACGCTTAAGTACTAATTAGGCTAATGGTTTAGGAATTGGGAAGGTTGAATATAGGGGAAGTGAACCCGCATTTGCGTGGAGGGAGAGTGGAAAACCATTTAGAAACTCCCACCCCCCCAGTTCACCCGACCGAGATTCGAACCTCGATCTCCCCGTCCTTTGTCAGTCGAGTTCAACACGACAAGCGTGTTAGCTAACTACGCCCACGAGGCGGGTAATATTTAATTAGACCAGTTTTTATTAAAATTTCAGATCCACATACATACAGAACTGCTTTGACGTAGACTATGAAATACCTACGGTTGGTAGGAATCTCATTTCTTAAAAAAAAAAATTGCCATCTAAGGTTTTGGCCCGATATGCGCAGAAACATATTCAGCAATCCCATCCAAGCGCATATTAAGAATTTTAAAGGAGAGTCAATATTGGTCTTGATCTTTGCTATAGTAAAGTAAAGATGATGTTGGTGGCTCAGTTATTGGTCATTTAGTGACCTCATAACACTTAAACAACATTGGATTTGGATCGTGTTGCTTGGTAATACCCAGATGTTCTTTTTATCGGTGTATTTATGTAGAAACTTATCGGGATTAAGTTTTCAGTAAATTATAGCTGAACCTATTAATAATGTAAAGAAATTAAAATGTTTTAACCTTAAATTAAATTTGGTTATTTGAGTGTCCTATGTAATAGTTGAACCAGTGCATCCATCTATTACTTTTTACGAGAATCTTAGCTATACTAAATGTATGAAAGAGTATGTCGTTAATATTATTGATATGCTGTATCCAAATTAATATTCCTAAAGTTAATTATATCAATTCCTGTGATATTATGATTACTTTAAATTGTTCCACTACACACTATTGTAAATATGTCTACAACTAAACACAATATTTCTGCACCTTCACGTTTCTGATGATGTACTTAATTTTTTTATTCCAGATTGCTTACAGAGTCCTAAATACAAACAGTGGCGGCTTGTGTATATGAGCGCATATGCACGGAAACACCCAATATTTTTATTACAATTATATACTCTTTTAGTTTTAAATAATTAATTAGTTTATTTAAATCGATTTGATAATTTATTACCCTAAGGCCTAAACAATCTCGTTCTTAAATTATGATTAGCGCTTTTCTGGTGTAATGTTGGCAACTGTGTCGTTTGCGAGCACGGGAGATAAGGTATTTTATGCGGTTTGGCAGCACGATATGAACTATAGAAATATTTGTTACAGTTGATACACTAATGTGTATGTACACAATAGAATTATATAGTTTTTCTTTACTTTTATGTACTTTTACTTTTTCTCGCATATATATATATATATATATATATATATATATATATGTATATATATATATATATATATATATGTGAGAAAAAATAAAAGTGTGAAAATTCACATCCACATAATTATATAATGTATGTAGACCTATTTAGATGTAGACATGTGTTATGTTGATTTAATTAAACTGTATGTAGGCCAATTTTTTCTATGTTGGTAATGTTTTTATTTAATCAAACCAAATATGTATATATTTGCAAATTATTCTTCATAACAATTTTGATTTTGTGAACACCCTAGTTTTTACCATCACCAGACGCCACTGGATATAAAAAACCAAGCCTTTAGTTACATTAACATATTCAAATGTAAGTCAAAATGTTTGATCTGATAAAATATTGTCACACATTGCTCTAGAATCTTGTTTCCAAGTGGGTTGTTGAAGCTAGAAGTAATGGACCGTTTGCTGTGACACAGAAAATCTACGAGTACTTCACACCAGTGCGAGTTCATGTTTGCGTTCACTTTCTAGCACACACTATTCGGCATAAAAGTGAATTGTTTATGTTTCATTTCAATCTAAACTATGTAATGAGCCCTTCAATAGATCATAATAAACTCCATGGTGTAAGTCCATAAGCGAGCTTTACTGACTGAGCAGTCGTTAGTGAATATATTATAAATAACTTGCAAAAATTTGCAAAAAATATATATTCCTAACTCACAAATAATATCTACAAGTTTTAACACACTTATCAAATTTTAAACACAGGAAAATTTGAACATTGTTAGAGAATCATTGGCATAAGTTTATTATAAATATATTTGTAAAGCTCAGGAATAATAAAACTCTCAAGGCAATTTTCAAAGATAATTCTAATTTTTTTAAATATATTTAATGTGCCAAAAAGTGCATTTTATTAGTGTGGTGCTATAATTTAGATTTTTAATATCTAAAAAGAGACCAAAGATTCAACACATACAAAAATTAAACTACCGTAATATTTCTGCCCTACTTTTACAACCGGGCACCTCAAATTCACAAGAGGTTTATTTTTGGTTGTGCATGTGTTGTGACCGCCAGTCTCGTCTTGTCTGTTTTTCCGGTGATGGGGGGGGGGATTTGAAACCCAGCGGGTAGTAATGAGGGTCATTTTTCCCCTCAATTATTTTCCACTCTCTCTTTCCACACATGCGGGTATATTTCCTATAGTTTCTACCTTTCTCATTCCTACTCCAATAGTGTAAGTTTGAATGTGGATAACCTGACTAGGTAGTAAGATGTGGTACCAAAAAAAAACCATGTCCGAATTTAAACAACTTAAAGTAAAAATATAGACTGGTTTTTACTGTGGGAATTCATTCTAATAGTTTCAACTTTCAAGCGAACTAAACTGGAATTCTCATCAAGTCCATTTATTTATATGTGGACCTGTTCATTTGACATAACCAAATAAGACTCGATTTGATAGATTTCAAATTAAAACCATTCATATCAGGTTGATATGTTATTTACCTTGACATAAATCTAAAATCTAATTCTCTAAACGCATACATTGTATTAAGATGACAGTAGTTATGTTTTTTTGTTAACTATTTGTAGCATGCAACAACAAAAAATCTTAATAAGGATCTGATAGTCAAACTTTAATAGTTTGATTGTTTTTTATAACATAAGAGAGTATTACCGCGAGTTATTTTGGATCTACCTTTTGAAATCATAACTGTGGTTCATAGAAAGGAGAGTGACCAGAATGGAAAATAAAGATATCATAATTAGTCCTCGTGGTAAAACTGACAGATAAGCAATATAATTAGTAGAGCATGTCTTATTTTATTGGAATTAATATTTTTTTTGCAAAAATTGGTTTAAAACAAACATTTGTACCAAGGCTCTAGTTTACTGTGATCTTATCAGATAAATTGGTGTTGAACTTTTTTTATTCTTTGAATTACTTGGATTTGCTAAACATTAATAGTACCACACACTGGACCCAATTGGTTTATAAAATATATATATGAATTTTATATCCAAATATCTCTTTTTTTTCCCTAAAATATCTCAGATATTTTTAGCAAAAAAAAAGAGTTATTTCTTTTATATAACGATTTTTAAATAATCTGATGGTAGTAAAATAAAAATTCCTAATCTTAGTAAAAGAATATGGTATTTACAATTTTAATGGATGAATATTTATTTGAATAGCGATCTACGAGTAATAGTTCTGCCATTATGCTTTTATGTAGACTAGTTTTAAGAACACGATAATTGTAGAGCCGTGACAGAAGATTTTAAAATGTATGGTTTAATCAATATAATGTCAAATGCTAAAGTAAATACCAAATTGATATTACAAAATAAAAATATTGAATGATTATTAAATGAAAATTGAAAACATAAATATAATGATGTAAAATAACATGTAATATAGGATGTTAAATATTTTAATAAATACTTTTATTCATTCTAAGAAAATAGTTTTTCTTACTCACCTTTATTTGAAATACTTGCACACACATTATAATTATAATATGTATACAATTATACTTACATTAACATTGTATATATATATATATATATACATACACACACACACACACACACATCCCTTATTCTAGTGCAGGGCTTCCAAACACATATAAGATTGTGTGCCCAATATATCAATAGTAATCAAAAAGCATATGAAAAAATTAACTATATAATGCTCTTTTTTCAGTTCTAAAACTACCCACATACTTATTCATAAAATTCTACATTTGGAGATTCATTTTATTGCAGGAATTGCAAAATGTTTAATCCAAATTAACGCGGAATAGCCCAACCACTGCCTGGCTGAAGAACCTACTGCCAACACAATGTCTGAAACCTTCACTTGCAGAGTCTGTTGGAAATAATTAATACCATGTGCTATCTGTATATGCCTTCAGCCTACAGCACTGGTCTGTCAAAATGACCGTGAATGGCAAAGAATGGCATGTGCCAATAAAATCTTCTCTCGATCCACTTTGGGCACACATGTTCTACCATTCCTGTTCCAGTGAATAAAGTTACAAAATGTAGTAATACTCCCTTCATGTTTGGCCCTTAGATCATAATATACAACTTCTATATACGCTTATCAATGTTAGACGATCATAATTGTGATAGTAGACCTACACTTACTTACTCTCTGGCATTAGGGACTCAAAAGTTCATTGCCGCACTTAAAGTATTTATTCCTATCTTGAACTAGTTCTATCCAGTCCACCTCATTACAGCCTATCCCTATCTTGAGCTAGTTCTATCCAGTCCACCTTATTACACCCTATCTCTTTCAGATCCATTATAGTATTATCCTCCCATCTGCGTCTAGGTCTTCCCATTGGTCTCTTCCCATTGGGCTTACCAGTCAGTACCCTGAACAAGGTTCTAGAATCTTCCATTCACGCTGCATGTCCTGCCCACCGTAATCTACGAGACTTGACTATCCTAACAATATCTTTGTTGAGTACAGGGTATGTAACTTACCATTATGTAACTTCATCCCTTTTTTGACCAAATATCTTCCTAAGCACCTTGTTTTCGAGAGTTCTTTTCATCATGTAAGATAAGAGACCACGTTTCACACCCATAGAGAACAACAGGTAACATTAGAGTTTTGTTTATTCTTAGTTTTACATTCCTGGACACCAGGAGAGATGTCAACAACTTACTGATCGAGTAAAATGCATTTCAAGACCGCATTCTTTTGCTAATTTCCACCATAATATCGCTACTGCTAGTACACTATGTAAAGTACATTTTGAAATCTAATTTGACATAATAGGTTCTAGTCTTGGACGGGTGTACTGAGGGTAGTTTTTCCAAACACGGTTTACCACTCTTCCTCCACGCAAATGCGGGTACACTTCCTCTAAATATAATCTGTATAATCCCTAATACCACCGGTGTAATTAGTACAGAGGCGTAGCTTTAACCCGAACGAGTATTAAGAGGCGGTGCTAAAAACTATTAATATTGGATATATTCTGATGTACTTTTTTTCCATCCAATCGACTTATTTTCTAATTTTAGCTTACATCTATGATACAAGCAAACTTATAAAGAATGGTTTCTATTTAGCAGTCTAATGAAGTGGGAAGGACTGCAGGCTAGTTTTTTTTGTCCTTTTTCCTCTCATATCAAGGTCCTTAGACCGAGCACAAAGGGCTGCATTGATCACAAACATACAGTGGGTTCACAGTAGCTAGGGGCCAGGATAGTCATGGGTATTAGGATTCTTTGGTGTTCGGAGATGTTGCTTCTTATGGAGGGGGAGAATTGGCCTGGAAAGAGGATGTGAAACAATATGACACTCCCCCAGAAGGTAGATCAACCCCATAGCAGAGTTAGTGCTTGGAATGGTTCTGTTTGGTGGAAGATGGTCTTTTGTTATTTCTTATGTTACTTTTGAACATTGGGACAAGATGTTATTTGGTTATTTCTTATGTTACTCATGAATATTGGAGAAGATGGCCTTTTGTTGTTTCTTATGTTACTTATGAATATTGAGGGAAGATGTTATTTTGTTGTTTCTTATGTTACTTATGAATATTGGGAGAAGATGTTATTTTGTTGTTTTTTATATTACTTATGAACATTGGGGTAAGATGTTATTTTGTTGTTTTGTATGTTGCTTATGAACAT
>CABFWO010005511.1:17454-46850 GCA_902155825.1 Timema genevievae | reverse complement strand
CCCATCCCTTTCCCATAAACCAACCCCTCAAATGAGCGTACTCAGACTGAAAATTACAAAGAGTAGAATACAATAGTATTTTTTTTGTTCAAGCGACTGTTTTCAAATTGTTTTAGTTGTAAACAATCTTCAAATACCGTGGACTAATTATTATGACTTGTCTGAGAAGGTTTGTTTATTGTAAGGGGTGATGGAGGGGAGAGAGATTACTGGTAACCTTTGCGTTTATGTTGCTTTCATCATCAATAAATCAAACAATATACTGGTCTACTTACAAACTAGGAAAGTCTATTAGATTTGTCGAGTTTACTAAGAAACATACAAATGAGCGAACATAGTTGTTTCTTGAAACATCATTAGTTATTAAAATTTTCAGAGACCGAAGGCTTTAGCTGCTCGCTTTTCCTTTATTGATTTTGTTTTAACGTATAATTATTTAGCTTCAGCCATTCTCAGGGGCGATTAACAGGGAAATCGGATGCAAGTTTACGCTCGAACTAGATGTACTGTTCTCCGCACTATTCGTTTGACACAACGAAATTGATAGAGATTTCATATTTTTTAGTTTAATATAATTAATTATTTTTCAATTTTGTTATGTTTCTTATAAAAATATAATAGAAAACTACTGCTATGCGACGTCTGTCTTGAGGTATAATACCTATCTAAGTTAGATGTTGTAGAGGTAGTGTGGCGAGACAGGCGCTTAAATAGTCTCCTAACCGACTACTGTAGGTAATGAACAATTTCAGCGCTTATGTGCAATTGTTTAATTTTTTAAAAACTATTCTGTTTTTATTTTTAATAAACCTGTTAGTAACTTATAAGAGAAAAATATAAGCATATATTTTCACTATTCATATTTCATTTCAGTAATATTTTATTATTTCAAAAACTGAGATTTAGCTCTACGTCACTAAATACACACAGATTTGCGTTTTAATATTTGTTTATTCCGTTGCAAATTTGTTTTTCGTCAAATAACATGTGAAAATATAGCTCTAATGCTGAATGCGCCATTTCAACCTCAGAGATCGGGGGCAAATAGGTTTTTTTAAAAGGTTTATTCGAAACAGTTAATGTCGTGTAGATGTGTTCCCTTTAATCATTTTAAATAGTATCTATTTTAGTTCATTAAATAACGTCTAAAAATAATTATACTTTACTTAACAATAATAATATATCTAGTATTTGTAGAATTTATTTGTGATATCTATTTACTGGAATAATTAACACTTAAAAGGTTTTCAAGGGGTTGGTAATGAATTATTTAAATACTCTTTGATGCAGGGTTATTATTTATTCGTTAACTTGGATAGTTCCCAAAGTTAGTCTAAAAATCTAAAACCTTAAGACAATTAATGTTATACCTTTCTTCAGATGTACTTTTAACACACATAATTGTATACATTTAAATATTACAGTAATAACTATTATAATAACCCCTTTACTATTTTTAAATCACCTTTTAGCAATTGGATTGCTAATTATCTTTCAAACAATCACATTTTGCCTAGTTAAAGAAATAATAATGTTAACGTTTTGATTTTTATATATTCTTTTTCTTGTATTTCTTGGTAGAATATTATATTGTATTTATGTAAGAAGAGTAGCATCAAATAAAATAATAAAATAAATATCTTTAATCATAAAAAATTAATTGGATAGCGTTTTTGCCAGCTAACGACTATTTTGTTTTTTGTAATTTAATGAAAGCGTTACCACCGCGCAACACTGATGATTAATTTATATTTAAAAAACTTTAAACGTTGTTTTAGGATCGACTTAACATTCATAACGCATGCACACTAGACATTTACGCCGAAGGAAATATTTAATATTTTAGTAGTAAATCGCTTACCTTGTTTGGTTCTGCTATGCTATCTCTATAAGATAGGCCATAGCCTAATAAGTCAAGGTCAGACTGGTCTTCATTAACTGTCTGAACTTAACTAATGTCTAGTTGTGAACGTCTGTAATCACGTAATATAGTGCTTTAACTAACAATTGAACAGCCGTATAGAGTAATACATGTATGCATTAAATACTTGCTATAAAGATTTATTAACAATCGTACATCACATTTTCACTTAACCTGATGTGTTGATTTCGACACTACAGTATTTTAGTATATTCAAATAGAAATGGTGGTCACACGGTCTAACACGTCACTCTTGGCAATAGAATGGATTACCGGTGTCGGGAAGATCAAGGTTTGGATCTCGCTTGGATGCACTAAGGGTGGCTTTTCCTTAATGTTTCTCTGATTCTGCTTAACGAAAATGCGAGTACATTTCCTCTTAATTCTACCTCCCTCAACCCTACCTAATCAGCTTACATATTCAGATGGCCCAAGCTGGTAGTAAAACGTGGTACCTACTCATACACGAACAAAAAATATATTAAAACTGAGTAAATTCTAGTAACAAAACCATACTGATCCCTAATTATTCTTTTAGTTCACTGTCGAGTGTGAGGGCTGGTAGTAAACTCACATGGTTCTTCAATTCCTTCACTTGAATGGCAATAAAAAACACTACACCCGCTTCTTAAAAAAAAGTTAACCAACTTAAAGATTCCCTAACTTTCAATTTAAATAAAAACAACAGGTATCTAACTAAAAACACCCAAGTAATATTTATACCATGTGAAATATGATTGTTTTTCCTTAATCTTGGTTCTTATTTCTGTGTAAATTTTTTTTAATCTCTGAATTTAATTTTACAAAGGATATTAAAAATATTATTGTTTAAGGTTTTTTTCCCTCTCTCTTAAATGCGTCTTCTAAATATAGTCAGATAAGGATCTTTTGATTTAAATAAAATCGTTTAATTCCAACGTCTTAAAACTACAAAGCTGCTTATAATAATTGTTTTGGCTTTACATAATTATAGGACAAGCTTAAGGGTTCTGCTTTTCTTTGTCCCATTTGATAGATATTATCAATTTTTACAAAATAACACCAGCTATTTAGTAAAATATTATTTTTAATAGCAAAAAAGTATGTATTTTCTAAAATTTATTTCTACAAAAATCCTCAAATTTCCTCCTTTCACTCTAATCGCAGAATTACGACAATTTGTGGAAAATGTTTAAAATTAGCTGATCATACATTTTAATATGTATTTTTTAAAATCTACTAAATTCAAAATGTAAGGTTATTTAAGGTATCTTTTTGCATCATTTAGTTCCTTTCAACTTCATTTTGGTGTAACCGCGTGACTGTAAACAATATATTATACTATAATAAAAACCATTATTTAAATATTTTGAGATGGCTGAACGTCTATTATCAGTTTCAACTATCCAAAATGCGGCACCCTCAACAACTAAAACCGGATGGGCTGAATCTGCTCAACATAATTTTGTTCTAATCTAATAAATGTTGGTGTAGGCCTACTTATTCTTTAATATGCTTTTCACCCGCCTCGGTGGCGTAGTTGGCTAACGCGCTAGTCGTGTTGAGCTCGACCGTCGAGGACGGGGAGATCGAGGTTCGAATCTAGGTCGGGTGAACTGGGTGTGGTTTTTCCTAAATGGTTTTCCACTCTCCCTCCACGCTAATGCGGGTTCACTTCCCCTAAATTCAACCCTCCAAATTCCTATTCCATTAGCGTAATTAGTACTTAAGCGTATAACTCGAACGGGTAGTAAGACGCGGTGCTAAATATTATTATTATTATTATTATTATTATTATTAATAATAATATGCTTTTCATTCTTTTATCTTCTTGATAAGACATCACTGATTTGAAATTAAATACAGAGCTAATAAATTATACGGTGCACCACACGTACTAATGATGGAGACATTTTCTTATAACTCGTAATATATGTGAAACAAAATAATTTTCATTGTTTCACAAACATAATGGGAAAAAGAGCATCACATTCTATCAAGGATCATACATTAAATAATATGCACTGTTACTGAAACATTGAGAAAAGGGAAAACATCTCATTCCACCAAAGAGCACAGCAATAACATTCTCTACTTCAAAGACCTCAATTAAAAATATAAGTTTCCTTATAGCTCTTAAACTATTGCTTTTATAAAAATATATTTCAAATAAAAGATATTTATTTTTATTGATCCTACATCTCTGCAATGATAAGTTATGTCTTGTCTCAAAGGATTGTGGAGATATCAAAATAGGAGATACACGCATATGTAAACCCTCTTGTCATTTTTCCCGGAAAAATGGAATGCGCCATTTTGTTTTTAATGCTGAACAGTGCCTAGATATGAATTTTAATCAAAATATCTGTGCCCGATTTCGAGGAAATTGATTTATTATCTTTTCACTCTTCAGTAAAGTTAAGTTTAGGGTCAGACATCTAATTCCAAAACTCCCGCTGAAACCTTATGAAAAGCCCAATACTAAGTTTTAGCCCGATCGGTAAAATGGTTTACGGACAAAGACAGTCATACAGACGGAGCAAAAAACACTTTTTCTGTTTCAGGGGTCACGAGTCGTCAACATCCATCAATATCTCGAATTCGATTTTTTTTTTACGATCACAATACTCATCTCTCTGAGGGGTCAAGAGAAAGTAAAAATCCAAATTTGTAAACTAGTTTCCAAATACAGTAGTTCTAATAGCGCAATAGCAACTGTCCACGTGTTCCATGTTCCGGTCTGAGGTTTTTATTGGTGGCAAAGTGCGGCCTTGTCCCTTGTCGGCTTACACCCGCTCAGCTCCGTTATGTCCAACTGACGTACTAAAGCGATTTGTGGCCCCGCTGATCCGACACTAGGCTGGCTTGGATTGTCTCGCCGGCTCAGTCGGGCTATGTTTGCTCCTGAGTGCATCTTACTTTTCTCTAGCCTGGCTGCTTTTCCAAACACTTGCCTTCACGTCAACTCACATGCGCAGACAGCGAAATAAAATGAGAGAGTANGAGCAATATAATATTGAGATTCAGAGGCCAACCAATTCCCCATCCAACCTGAACTGCTTGCTATTTCGCAATTTGGGGGATTGACTCCCGACAAGACTTTATATTTATACGGTCCTTAGAGTTGACTATGCGATTTCAACTAACAGAGTGTAGTAATTTGGAGTCACGTTTTGACTAAAAATCGGATGGGAATAAACAGCGTATTTTAACCATTTATGGTGCATAACAGATTTAATTTAAATTCCATTGAATGCAAATTAAGGAATATCACACGGCGGAACTCCAAGGTGCCGGGGGCTATTTAAATTTGTAAAGGTTGCTTAAAATAACACATGTTAATAAACCCTGGTTTCAATACCTAGACAAGTCCTGTCGACAACAGTTCACTGTACTACCGCAAAACAGGAAAATAACAGTTTACAATGATATTTTATATCACGTAATATGGGGAAGTAAAAATGATCAATACCTCACTTATTGAAACTGATGAAAATAACAGGTCATTCTACTCCAAAGCTGTCAATACTGAAAATAGCAAATCACGCTGAAACACCGAAAATTAATTAATTAAATAAATACAAATTAACGATAACCCCACACGGTGAATGAGGGAAACAAATCCTCGAATTGCTCTTCTACACTTGGAAAATAAGATAAAAAGCAGGTCACTGATCTATATCTTTACTTTCAAGCCAGAAAAATGTGTAACGTTCAATATACTAATTACAAAATATGTACTAGAACAAAGGATAATTAATTTTGTTGGATTTGGAATTAAATTTGAACTAATCTTATTTATAAAATATTGTAGATTTTAGATTGTAGATTGTAGAAAAATTATAGATGAAGCCAATCTAATGAAAAAAATAAACATATGAAAAAATATCGCAAAGTTTAATGATCCTCATTGCTGTGCTCGTTTGAGGCAGACATTAGATTAATTAATTATTTAGTTAGTAATTAAAATAGATAATCAAACACAAATTTGAGGTTTTAATGGAAACACCCAATATAAACAAACTTCACGTTGAATGTCGCAATCATTACAACATTGTTTGAGTTAATTTATTTGAAATTCTGTGTTCTAATAGCAACTAAGACTTTTTTTGACAGTTTGTAAGCTCTAAAGTCTAAAGTAGTAGGCCTTTTTCAATTTGTGGACCTACTAAGATTGCTTAAAACTGATTTTGTAGTCATGGCCAAGAGTGCAATTTTAAGCAACATTTAACATTGTGCTATTATGAATGAGATTAAAAAAAAATTTGATTAAAAATTCATTCGAGATAGATCAAATAAACTGACATTTCATTACTATTGCATTATCTATATTAGTAAAATGAGGTTTGTCTTTCATGGGCATTGCGTGATATATACCGCACGCAGAGGGTTGACATTTTAAAATTGGAAGCCACCTCGCACAAACATATACACCTTGAAGTTGAACTTTAAAATTTTTGGTCAGATTTTTAAAAATTATTAATTAAAAACCTAAGGCTGATGAAATAAAATGAAGGAGATTTTTTTTGTCAGTTTGTTGAAAAGAAAATTGTTGCCCAGGAAAACCAGGCAATTCATTCAACGCCGGGTACTTCTGGTAGTTTAAAAATATAAACTGACATTCCAAAATAAAATTTGCCTAAAAACTCAATTATATATTTTTACAGTTTTAGTTTGAAAGTTATTTTATTCGTTTGTAAAGTAGTGTGTCTTAATGAAAGTGCCGCAGCACTATGAACGTAGGTTTGACCCTGCACTAGGGATGTTGTATCGAAAGAAAAGTATCGATACTATAATCATTACAATGTCTGTCAAAAGTTTTAGGACACCACTCGAAAACTTATTATTGGCTCCTGTCCTTAAACATATCACAAACTACATTGTGACCATACATTAACCAAATGCCCTTGAAAAACAAAGTTTTTTAATGCAAACTCGACCTCTCTATTATTCATAGAACTGATTATATAACAATTTATCTTTTTTGAGAACTCATAAAAAATTATATTTTTCTTTAGAAAAAAAATTAATTACCATCGAACAGATGGACCTAGACCAATAAATTTTGCCATGTAGGTAGGCTTGCCAGAACCGTTCCTTGTGATATTATAATTTTTAATCAAAAAAATTGTGACGGCCTGGTCACGGCGTGTATACCAGAAAAGGTGTTTTTTTTTGAAAAATTTCAATTTTCTAAACTCGCTTGAATTCAAAATTCGCGGCAAATCGATCTGGGACTGCCACAGCCATTTATATCACAGCCTTGGGAGTTGGTAACACTGATAAAACAGCTGATTCCCTCCACTTTTAGCTAGCAGCTGTGGATTTTGATAGAACTGTGAAAAGGTTAGTTTTTTTAATATAGGAAAAATGGGTGGAAATTCGGAGAGCACGGCCTTGAAGTGGCAGATTATTAATATGCAGATTGCAGAAAAAATTCTACTGTCGATATCGTATATAGAACAGACTGAAAAAATTCAAAACTCCTGGTACTGTGCTGAAAGCTCCCCGAACAGGTAGGCCTAGGCTAACCTCAATTAGAACTGACTGTCAAACCGTTAACCTGAGTAAACATGATCGTAGAACCAGCTTACCTGAGATATGCTGTACTAATGTCTTGCGTATGACTCTGCTGAATTACTTGGCTAAGAAAAGGCGAAGTATGTGGAGCTATGAGAGGTATAATTGGATGAAGGAAGCATGGCAAAGATGTGTTTTCTTTGATAAAAGCAGATTTGAGCTGTATCTTAGACCACAAAATGAAGGTTAGTTGCACTCGGAACAGAGAAGTTTCTACCATCCTGCATTGCACCTGCCGTTCAAGCTGTAGGAGATGCATAGAGTTGAAGCAGAATCTGGCTACATTATGGCAAGAGGTCACAGTCGAGGAATGCAAAAATCTGATTGACTCTATGCCAGACCGTGTGAAGGCGTGCCATAGAGCTAAAGTTGGGCACATTGAGTACTAACAATGAAATAATGATTTTTCATATTTTTTTAGAATTTTAAATAAATAACTACATAGAAAATCTGAATTTTGTGTTTTTTTCATGGTGTCCTTAAACTTTTTACAGAAACTGTAAAAGTATCTGAAGAAAGATATCGATGTCGTAATAGTATCGAAAGAAAAGTATCGATAACAGTAAGTATCGGTATCGAAATTTTAATCTGGAAAAATGTACGTTGATAAAGGAAGGGGTCTGGTCGCCACTCCGGTATTAAAGAGATAATATATCCATCAGTTTCTTGAAAATGCGTTTGTTAGTTCTGGTTAGTTTACATAGCAAGTTACACGGAAACAAATTTAAGATCACAAATTTATATTTTAGTTGAAATCTTAAGACCCCCATTTCACTATGATGAACCCAAAGTTGAGGGCTATGAAGAAAAAAATATGTGGTTGGTGGGGAGCCTAAATTCTGTAAACTTCTAGTGAAGGAGTAAAGGCTGTTTAGGTGGGGGTCCTTGAGTGTCAATCATTCCCTAACTCACCCCCTTTGTCCTAGTGAGGTGAGGAAGGTAGCCAACCAGGTATTTGAGTCATTATCTCCCCCAAGTAAAGGAAGAAAAGACAGAAATAGCTTGATCTCAAGTGCAGATAAGCTTCTTGATTTCCATCTTCCAATGTTCAAACCTCTCTGGATACTAATAGTTTAAATGTTGCATTTATTCTTTTTTATAGGTACCTAACACATTTAACAAAATTTTACCCAATTATATTTTTTTACTAATAAGATTTTAACCATCGAACACATTTTACAAAAATTGCTGATAAATGAAAATACTTTTAACTATCAATACCCGCTTCATCGGTCGCATGGTTTAAGGCGTTACTCTCGTAATATATTAGACTGCCAAGGCGGTGAGGTCGGGCCTCGATTCCGGTCAGGTGTACTGAGCGTGGTTTATCCTAAATGATTTATCACTCTCCCTTTCGTACATTAGAGTAATTTTGAAGGTCTACTTAGGTGCATAACCCGTATAGATAGTGCTTAAAAAACTACTCATAAAAATAGTAGATTCGATCAATAGTGTTATTACTACATTAACTAGTGTAGCCTTTTACCTAAATAGTTGGCTCAGTTACAGAGAGATTGACTGGTGGGATCAACCTGACACGGGACATGCTTATAGTACAGTCCAGCAGGGATATAGGACTACATTCGACATAGGTGTTGAAGGTTCGATGTTTTCCTCACAGATGATTTTCAACCATGAATGTTTTGTAACGATGTCAGAGACAGCGATATGTTTGTGTGTTTGTTTTAAAAATAGTAATACATTATTATTAGTTTTTAATACAATTTCTTGAATTGATACATTAGTTTCATATTCATTTATTACAAATACACTTCAGTTACAGTTTCAATTGGTTTGAAAAATATTACCAATGTTTTTGGTTCTAAACATTGAGGTTTTTAGACAATGTTCTTTTTTAATCTATGTTACTTTATTAATAGGGATATCAATTTTTTCCCTCAATGTTCAACCAATTTATAGTCCAATTTGAGTGCACTAGAATGGATTTCTATTTTTCTAAGAGAGATGTGACCCCATTCATGTAAATAAGCATCTTTGGACACGTGTCAAGCTCATTCACTCTGGTTTTCTGGTGCTGGGGAGGCTGGGGTTCGAATATCAGTTGGGTGTATGAGGGCGTTTTAACCCTAAACGGTTTCCCACTCTTCTTCCACGCAAATACGGGAAAATTTCCAGAAGAATTCTACCTTACTCTTCCCTAATCCTGATCTGTAGTAAAACGGTGACTTTTGACTTTATTAAAAATAAAAACAGTATTGCGATCAAATGATCACGAACATTTTCGGCCTCGAGATTATGCTGAATCTGTTTTATGTGATTCCAAACCCGAAAAAGTGGATTTTACAATTCGGTCTGTCTGTCCATCCTAAGGGATAGAGCTGAGATGATTTGATGGATTTTATTCAATTTTTTTTTCTTTAGCCCCCAAATTAAGGATTATTTACAGATTACTAATTTTAAAAAATTTAAAATATTTCAAAAATGGGATCTAACGATTGTGTTTAAAAAAGATACCGGGATTGTTTGAAACGACAAATAACACCGCAATCTTTTAAAAATGGCACACATGATTTGGTTTTAAATGAGAATCAGAGTAGTTTATTGCGTGATAAGTGGTTATTAAATTTGCTTGTTTTTCTTAAAAAAGTAAGCATTTAAAGATAGGGCTTAGTTTGCTGAGAAATTAACTTTCAATTTTTTTTTCAAAATTATCTTACTGACTTAAAAAAAATTAGTATATTTTACACTATAGATAATAATGTATGTTGATTTTTCTAAAATAAATTAATTTAAAGCTCGTTTACTTATGACATATTTCAAACATTTTAATTTTTTCTAAAATTGCCTTAAATATTTAGTCAAAAAAAGCTATATTGGAATTGAATAAACACAGTCCGTGTGCATATTAGAATGGTTTTACATAATAAATAAGATATATATATATTTAAATATAAATAATTTTAGGGTCGTTCATTCAGCACATTTACTGTAGAATATACTTTTGTATGTTATTAAGTTTCAATTATCAACAAAACTACTGTATATAATGTTTTATTGTTTTAGGGATCATAAAATATGGAATTTTAATATAAATAGTTTGCCAAATATATTAAAATATATTATGTAGTTTATACTAGAGTATTTTCAATAGTAATACTCTATGAATAAAAATTGTACTAATGTTTGAAGGACAAAATAATAAGAAAATACTTTATCAATAAATTTTTTTGGAAGAAATTAAACAAAACATTTAACCCTTCACTAAATATTAAAATAAAATAAATATCTGTTTTTAATAATTTTCAAAGCAATTTGGTATTTAGATTTTATTTATTTATATTTTATTTATAGCAAAAAATTCTTTCAATTCATTTATTTATTTATACTTAATCTAACTAACATAAACATCATAGGCCCAACCTACAGACACTTAATTGACTTCAACCAAATAGATTAAAACTCTGGTAGTCCGAAATTCCGGATAATCTGGTCAGGGGGCCATTTATTGGCATTCCTCTGCCCCTTTCTTGAGTTACCCACAAAAAAAAAAGTGCCCCATCAAGCTTAGCAAACAATTATTACTCTTTCAATGTTCGACGACTATTCAGAGATTCAATAAATTTTGAGGAACTAAACTATTACATTTTAGAATGATTTTTTTTTTCCAGTCACTGTAGCTTTTCCAACTACAAACTTCTTGGCTAGTTTATTCGCACGCTTACAATTACCAATACATTTTAAAATTTCCCCCTTTTTTTCCATAGGCGTGTCTACAGAAGTGCCCAGGTAGTCCCCCCTTTTGTTACTTCAAATATTGTGTTCAATTAGGCAGGCGCGCGCGCGCGCGCGCACGCACACACACACACACACACACACACACACACACAAATGTAAGAAATAATTACTTAGTGTGAGAAGGATGTATATAATTCTTATAACAATTAAAAAATAGCTCTAAATAACTTCAAGAGGCTTCTGATTTGATCACTCTTAATACAATATAAGTAAATGAAATTAAATCCGGGAGTGGACTACTCTAAATAGCTTCTATAAATAAAAGCTAAATGGAAATATATTCTTATGAAGCTACTCAGGGTCAGTGGTGGTGGAACCGAGGGGAAGGGAGGCATCACCCCTGGGACTAATTTGCCCCCTCGAAAGAATTTATGCCCTTCTATATACATTTCAAATTCCCCTACAATATCGAATACTAAGCGAAAAGATCGCCTTAGATAAAACTCCAAATGATTTCTAGCTGTGTTAAATTTTCAAAAATTGTCTGGAGAAGACCACTCCAAATAGCTTCTAAAGTCTTGTAACTGTAAGAAAAAAAATCAATCTAGGAGCACTCTAAATAGCTTCTAGGGCCATCTAAATAATAAAAAAATAATCTTGGCGAGGTTCACTCCAGATAAGTTTTAGATTGTTGTAATTTTGAAGAATTTTCTTGCTATAAACACTACTAATAGTTTTTGAAAGCCTTTAATTTTTAACAATTGGCCAGTAGAAGATCACTTCAAACATCTGCTATAGGCATCTACTTAAAAAAATCCAGAAGAGGCCATTTCAAATAGCTTCTAAGCAGATACAATTTTCAAAATATTGCCAAGCTAAGACCACTTCAAATATATTTTAAAGGCATCTCATTTTCGAGGAAAATTTTCAAGCGAGGGGAAATCTAAATAACTTCTAGAAACAACCAAATTTAAAAAATTTCAGGGGGATGATCCCTTCACATATCTTTTAAAAAATCTAAATTTAAAAGAAAACTTTGAGTGAGGACTTTTTAAATTAGCTTCTAGACTAAAGAGGCATCAAAATTTTAAAAATTTCCGGAAGGGTAAATACTTCAAATAGTTTCTAGGAGAATCAAAATTAAAAAATATATATATCGGAGAGAGGACTACTCAAAACAGCTTTTGAAAGAGTATAATTTCCGAAAATTTAGGTTAGCACCACTCCAAATTAGTAACAGCGAAAGCGGGTAGTGGGGTGTAGGGGAAGTTATTACCTCTTCTGGAATAAATTAGATGTCTTTCACACCTTCTGATATTCTCGAAATTGAAGCTGAAAAACTTGAATCAAACTACAAATAGCTTTTAAGGGTTTTAATTTTTTTTAATGTGACAGGTAGAGGATCACTCCAAATAGTTTCTAGAGGTATCGAATTTGAAAATTTTTATGGGATGGGTGCGAATAGATTATAGATACAAATAATTTTTTTTAAATATCAGGCAATAGCAACTCCAAATAGCTTCTAAAAGTATCCAATTTAAAAAAATGTCCAGGTGAGTATAATTCCAAAGAGAATCTTAATATATAGAATATTTAAAAAAAAACTGATGGAGAAGATCACTTTAAAGTCTTCTAGAGGCATCTAGTTGTCGAAAAAACATAAGGTCAAGATCACTATAAATGTTTCAAGGGGCATCCAAATTTCAAAAATTTTGAAGGGAGGATCCGATTTTTTTAAATTCAATACTAGAACTACTCAAAATAGCTTCTAAAGGCATCTAATTTTCAAAAATCTGCTGGAGGAACACTCTAAATAACTTATAGAAGCATTCAAATTTCAAACAATTTCTGGAGAAGACTACTAATAAAAACAATTATATATTCAAAAATTGTGAGGAGGATCACTCCAAATAGCTTTTAGGGACATCCAATTTTCAAACATTTATCGGGGAAGGGTGGGAAGTCAAGTCCCCCCAAAAAATTTGATTGTTTTCTTGCCCCCACCCAAATCCCCTACAAAAATAAGGTTATCAAATAATTTTAACATTCTCAATTGAATCTTTAGACTGCTATGAACATTTATAGAGCACAGCGTCTTCGATGAGACTTACAGCAAAACTTTAAAGACATTTGAGAAAAATAACTAAAATTCCTATCAGTTAAACAAAGACCAGTATTTTGACGCTAACAGCTAGGAAAACAAATACTTCTCAGAAATAATGAAAAATGAAATTCATTTAATTGTGTCAATTCCTTATTTCAAGGTATTGTCGAACGATAAAAAAAAAGTTACAACTGAAGTTAATATGTTTAAATTTGACATTGACATAGCTGATTTCAGTTTTATCTAGTTTTATTTCTTTGTTTTAAGGAAATGGAGGGAGAAATAAGTTTTAAAAAAACTACACACATATAGATAGTTATCTACGCTAATATATTAGGTGTGAGTAAGGTTGGAATTAGTGGGTGTTTACCGGCATTTTCGTGGAGGGAAATATGTAAACCACTAAGAAACACCTTCACTACACTCGAACGGGAGCCGAATCCCCATCTTCGTGTCATCGGCATTAAAACGTATTGCGAAAGTGTCGCCTTAGACCATTATTTCCCAAACTTCTTTGACCCAAAGGGCCATTAAGTGTAGTTTCAATTGCTTTTTATTTTAATATTAGTGGTGATTAAATTAACTTAAATAACTAGAACATTATTAATTTCAACAACTTTTTGATCAGACAAAATGTAAAGCACCATTTTTAATGAAAAGTGACTGTTACACTGATCGGTATGTGACAAAAATACCATATTTCAGTAGTTATTATAATGCTGTTTCATTCTAACGATAGTTATTGAGTTTTTCCTTATGAGTTATTAGCTAAATTGAATCAATTTTAGAAACTTTTTAATCTCACAAATATAAAATTACAAAATTTTTTCAATTAAAATGTGACTTGATTGCAAAATTTGTCAAGTGACAAAAACAGTTTTTCAGTGACAACAGCGATGCTGCTTCATTTTGTAGGCAAGATCTCATTAGAGTTTGAGTGTTATGTTGAAGGTCAGAGTACAACGGGTCCAGATGGTTCCTTGCTTTAGTTTTGATCGTTTATAAGACCTTACAATCCTTATTCAAAGAGGTAGACTAAATTTTCAGAATAGGCAAAAAAGCCTTTCTAACTTTCCGAGTGAGACTGGGCTTGTCCTTGAGCTAGGTCCAAAATTCCGAGTACAGGAGGGTTTCAAATCGTTGTTTCAACACTGTTGCTAGTGTCAATATTTAAGTAATTCTTCATAATACTCCATTTTGATGAAGTTTTTGTATAATGTCATATTCCATCATTTTTGAAAAATATTTTTTAAGACATTTATACGACCTTCCTCGCGACTCTCATATGGGTCGCGACCCTGGGTTTGGGAACCACTGCCTTAGATCATGTGACCACTGATATGTGTCGTTTTGCTCATAATACTATTTATATGCAGTGTATAATGAATTAGCATTCTCAATTATATGTTTGTTACCACAGCCAATTTATTAGTTTCTTAAATGGCTTATTATGTGTAGATACATAAAAGTGTACAATAAAAAAAAATGGGTTTTATTTATACTGAGGAACTATTCATTACAGCTGCGTGAAAAGATTTTCGGCAGTAGCATTTTTTCGTGCGAGTATATATATATTATGAAAGACTTTCTCTATACAAAAAATAAACGTATTTTCATATAACGGATAACCTAAGTATGCACATTGCACAGTTTACAAATAATTATCATATTTAAATATTTAATAACTCTTATCATATCTAAGTAGTGGGTAATAATTTCGGGTCAAAGTTTTTCTAAGAATTTAAGGGTGATGTTGCTTATATTAATTAGTCTTCAAACTCAAAGCCATAAAATTAATCATGTTTACAATAAAGTTAATTTAGTTAGTGATAAATTGCAGTGGTATATCACGTTCCAACTGAGTGAATATGAGATAGTATTTACCAAAGATGAGAGTACCTACAAAATATATGAGAATATCAGAGTGTCTACAAAAATAGTATCGCTTTAAGACTGGCCAATATAATCATCCTGCTTAAATGCAATCGAACGCATGTGGGATGAATTAAGACGTCAACACTTGATATAAGCTTAACCATCCATAAGAAATCGTTAGTCATTTCCTTAAATTTACAACACTAACAATGAAAATTGAGCACTAACGTAGCACAAACGATGGGCGTTTTCAAAAACCGGGTGGTTAAAAGTCGGGTGTTGAAGCTGACACTCAGTAACCTAATTGTGCATCAGGTTTTGGAGCGCACTGTGGAGTGTTTGTGTGGTGATAAGAAGGCAGTAACATATGTTTACTGATAACGACGGTGAGTCTGGTCAGGTGCTGCTAGTTAGCGCGAAGTTGAGCACACTCAACACGGCATTCTTAACAAGTGGGAATGTCAAACTTTATTTTATTACTTTAAATCACCATTTCTTCGCGGTCTATATTGATAGCATTATACTATATATTAATATTGTTATTTTATACATATTGATAGTATACATGAACAGTGACAACTGTAACATGACTTGACGTATGAATACATGAAAGTAGATAATCTAACTTTGTGTTGCCGTTAGATATGTCCGTTCGTAAATAATATTTGGGTGTAGAACATGGACGTGAATAGATCTCGTAAGACAGAATGTGTTCTAACATGTGTTTTTGACTCATGTCGTAATATTAACACACATTACGGGTGCCCAATGACGAGATTACAGAGCCGTCGTTCACTCATCTCATTATGACAGGCGTTGTAGGATTTTGAGGTTGAGGAGTAACATATTTATTCAATTATGCACTGATAAATTTAATATGTCGTGAAGAGAGAGTAACTAACCATTATTGAATGCCGTGAATAAAATTATTAAAATGCTGCCTAGAGGTCAATCTCCCCTCAACTAATTAGCCCAAATAGACTTGTTCAGACTGACATAATAGGTATGCAGTCTGGCACCTTAGCTCAGTCGGTAGCTAGTCTGACCACTAAGCTATTAAGTGTGCAGTCTGGCACCTTAGTTCAGTCGGTAGCTAGTCTGACCACTAAGCTATTAAGTGTGCAGTCTGGCACCTTAGTTCAGTCGGTAGCTAGTCTGACCACTAAGCTAATAGGTGTGCAGTCTGGCACCTTAGTTCAGTCGGTAGCTAGTCTGACCACTAAGCTAATAGGTGTGCAGTCTGGCACCTTAGTTCAGTCGGTAGCTAGTCTGACCACTAAGCTAATAGGTGTGCAGTCTGGCACCTTAGTTCAGTCGGTAGCTAGTCTGACCACTAAGCTATTAGGTGTGCAGTCTGGCACCTTAGTTCAGTCGGTAGCTAGTCTGACCACTAAGCTAATAGGTGTGCAGTCTGGCACCTTAGCTCAGTCGGTAGCTAGTCTGACCACTAAGCTAATAGGTGTGCAGTCTGGCACCTTAGCTCAGTCGGTAGCTAGTCTGACCACTAAGCTAATAGGTGTGCAGTCTGGCACCTTAGCTCAGTCGGTAGCTAGTCTGACCACTAAGCTAATAGGTGTGCAGTCTGGCACCTTAGCTCAGTCGGTAGCTAGTCTGACCACTAAGCTAATAGGTGTGCAGTCTGGCACCTTAGCTCAGTCGGTAGCTAGTCTGACCACTAAGCTAATAGGTGTGCAGTCTGGCACCTTAGCTCAGTCGGTAGCTAGTCTGACCACTAAGCTAATAGGTGTGCAGTCTGGCACCTTAGCTCAGTCGGTAGCTAGTCTGACCACTAAGCTAATAGGTGTGCAGTCTGGCACCTTAGCTCAGTCGGTAGCTAGTCTGACCACTAAGCTAATAGGTGTGCAGTCTGGCACCTTAGCTCAGTCGGTAGCTAGTCTGACCACTAAGCTAATAGGTGTGCAGTCTGGCACCTTAGCTCAGTCGGTAGCTAGTCTGACCACTAAGCTAATAGGTGTGCAGTCTGGCACCTTAGCTCAGTCGGTAGCTAGTCTGACCACTAAGCTAATAGGTGTGCAGTCTGGCACCTTAGCTCAGTCGGTAGCTAGTCTGACCACTAAGCTAATAGGTGTGCAGTCTGGCACCTTAGCTCAGTCGGTAGCTAGTCTGACCACTAAGCTAATAGGTGTGCAGTCTGGCACCTTAGCTCAGTCGGTAGCTAGTCTGACCACTAAGCTAATAGGTGTGCAGTCTGGCACCTTAGCTCAGTCGGTAGCTAGTCTGACCACTAAGCTAATAGGTGTGCAGTCTGGCACCTTAGCTCAGTCGGTAGCTAGTCTGACCACTAAGCTAATAGGTGTGCAGTCTGGCACCTTAGCTCAGTCGGTAGCTAGTCTGACCACTAAGCTAATAGGTGTGCAGTCTGGCACCTTAGCTCAGTCGGTAGCTAGTCTGACCACTAAGCTAATAGGTGTGCAGTCTGGCACCTTAGCTCAGTCGGTAGCTAGTCTGACCACTAAGCTAATAGGTGTGCAGTCTGGCACCTTAGCTCAGTCGGTAGCTAGTCTGACCACTAAGCTAATAGGTGTGCAGTCTGGCACCTTAGCTCAGTCGGTAGCTAGTCTGACCACTAAGCTAATAGGTGTGCAGTCTGGCACCTTAGCTCAGTCGGTAGCTAGTCTGACCACTAAGCTAATAGGTGTGCAGTCTGGCACCTTAGCTCAGTCGGTAGCTAGTCTGACCACTAAGCTAATAGGTGTGCAGTCTGGCACCTTAGCTCAGTCGGTAGCTAGTCTGACCACTAAGCTAATAGGTGTGCAGTCTGGCACCTTAGCTCAGTCGGTAGCTAGTCTGACCACTAAGCTAATAGGTGTGCAGTCTGGCACCTTAGCTCAGTCGGTAGCTAGTCTGACCACTAAGCTAATAGGTGTGCAGTCTGGCACCTTAGCTCAGTCGGTAGCTAGTCTGACCACTAAGCTAATAGGTGTGCAGTCTGGCACCTTAGCTCAGTCGGTAGCTAGTCTGACCACTAAGCTAATAGGTGTGCAGTCTGGCACCTTAGCTCAGTCGGTAGCTAGTCTGACCACTAAGCTAATAGGTGTGCAGTCTGGCACCTTAGCTCAGTCGGTAGCTAGTCTGACCACTAAGCTAATAGGTGTGCAGTCTGGCACCTTAGCTCAGTCGGTAGCTAGTCTGACCACTAAGCTAATAGGTGTGCAGTCTGGCACCTTAGCTCAGTCGGTAGCTAGTCTGACCACTAAGCTAATAGGTGTGCAGTCTGGCACCTTAGCTCAGTCGGTAGCTAGTCTGACCACTAAGCTAATAGGTGTGCAGTCTGGCACCTTAGCTCAGTCGGTAGCTAGTCTGACCACTAAGCTAATAGGTGTGCAGTCTGGCACCTTAGCTCAGTCGGTAGCTAGTCTGACCACTAAGCTAATAGGTGTGCAGTCTGGCACCTTAGCTCAGTCGGTAGCTAGTCTGACCACTAAGCTATTAAGTGTCTCAAATTCGATCCCTGGCATGGTTGAAAAATACATTATTGATGAAATGTGGGTTTTAGACCTTTCACCTTAATGAATCAACGGCCGGGGCTTTGGGTGTTGGCTCTTCTAGATTTAAGCTATCACCAAGCCATGCGTTGATAACATCAGAAAGTGCACGTTAAATACCTCAAATAGTTATAATGATAACAAGACAAAGAACATTGCTGGCAGTGCAGTGTTATATTCCATGGTGGGGATCAGATGCTTCAGGCAAAGTTTGACTGACCACGCTACCACGTTTAATTTCTAGAATTCAATATGGGTGGTGTAGATGAAACTTATTGGAGTTTTGAGGTTATTGTTTCCTTTAGTTTTTCCCGTTAAAAAGAAATGTAAAAACCTGACTGCTGCTAATCTTCGCCCATTAATGGTCTTAGATATAACAACGCTTCCTTTTCTAATGGCGTTCATTCCGATATTTTCTTTATAGATATATTTGCGGCCTGTGGACTGCGATCTGACCGCGTTCATGTATACAATCGTGGTCTCCTTTGATGACACCGCACCCGTCTTGGTGTGTGGCATCTTTTAAACCTAATAACGTGTCTGAGGAACGCACTCTTATAAAAGCTAGCAAGCTTTGCTTGGTGGGCTACAGTGTGTTGCAACTTTTAAGCTTTACTGTTGTCGGTCAAGATGAGACTGCAAACGTAGGTTAAGTGGAGTGTATATAAGTAGGTTATTTTGTTTGTTTTGGTGTATTTATGAATCTACCTATTGTGTGGGACTTGTTAATAGCTGTTAATCCTCGATTTATCTCTTTTAGTCAGGCAATTCCTCCCATTTATTCTTTAAAAAAGTTGTTGAAAAGCACAATTTTTGAAAATGAACAACATTGAGTCATCGGTGAATTATAACCTTTTGATAGGTGTTACCTTTTTTTTTTGTCAAACTAAATCAAATATTGCTTCGGTACAAACATAGTTTAATTTTCTTCACATGGTGACCTTAACATTTCTTGAATATCTCTCAAGGATGTCGTGGAATTTAATGACAAATTTGTCTTAATTTAAGAAGTTTGTCATCTAATTCCGCTATGTTCATGACGGACATTCAACATGTGAACATTCCACTATGTGAAGCAAATTAAACTCAATTTTTGTACTGAAGCAATATTTGATTTAATTTGTCTAAAAAAGTTTTGCTATAAAAACTACGAAAACACTGTACTTTTCTTGCGGTTCCTACATTCTCACTGTAACCATACACGGCGAACTTCTTGCACTTTGCGTGTAGTCACTCGCAGAATACAAGTTTGACGATGCTTTTGAGCGAGATTCTTTACTTGAACGTGGTTTTTAAGCGAGTCTTGGTGTAGTGAACGTGCTTTATTTAATACTTAGCACCGCGTCTTACTACCCATTCGGGTTATTCGCTTAAGTATGAATTAGACTAATGGGTTAGGAATTGGGAAGGTTGAATATAGAGGTAGTGAACCCGCATTTATGTGGAGAGAGAGAGAGAGAGTGGAAAACCATTTAGGACAAACCACCCTAGCTCACCCGAGCGAGATTCGAAGCTCGATCTCCCTATCCTCGGCAGACTAACTAAACACGAAATTAGCGCGTTAGATAACTACGCCACCGAGGCGGGTCACGTGCCTTATTGAACGGGATGGGCTGTGGCGAAGCGTGATGATAACTTTTGGGTAAGCTGAGTCATGAACACTTATAAAGGGGCACACTTAACGATGTTGAAAATGGGATTTTTGTGAAGTTCTATATAATACGGTACTGGTATACTACTATTACTACTACTACTACTACTATTACTACTACTATTACTACTACGCTATCTTTTTTTTGGGGGGGGGGGGGAATCTAGTTTTGGTCTTGCTATTTTTCCTTTTAAATGCACTTTTTGTTCAAAAGACAAAGCCTTTGTAGAATTATTTAACACAAAGTCAACTGTATATATTATAATACTAAATTAAAAACTCAATAAAATAATATAATTCACAATCACAAAACTAAGGAAAAACTAATCAACACTGAAATTAACCTTGAAAAACCACTCTGAATGCTCATAATGTTACACACACGAGTCAGGGATAGCCGGCTTACTGGTCGCCTTCAGTTGCTGAGATGAACAGTTGCGCGCGCAATACCCCTCATATCTCCCCGCTGGCCTTATTCTCTGAATGCATTGGGCGGAAAGGCATCAGCTTATCTTGCCAAAAGGAATTGACACATTCGCTTTGCGCTCTTGTTAAAATGTCACTACTCTTTTAAAAAATGACCATTACAAATACAATTTTACATTTGTTTTATGTAAAGAGATGTTTTCTCTCCTTTTTCAAAACCTTTTGGGATAGTTGAGCTTATCATGCTTACCCTTACGCCTCGCTACTGGGGATGGGGCAGGAAGTGTTGACACATTTAATAACACTATAGCTTAATTATTTTAACTACTAAATGCTTCAGATTAAACTTAAAATAACAAAATATTGACACATTTCTACGTACCCTTGAATCATTCATTTTTTAAAGAACAATGTTTTTAAGATGACCACCATTATATTCAACACATTGTTGCATGTGCTCATCGAAACTTGACACGACTTTGCGCAACGTCTCTTGTTGCATTGTTTCAGCTTCCACCCCAATTCTTTCTTTAAGTTCCTGAATTGTTTTTTGGGGAGTCGCGTAGGCAAAACTCTTTAACATGCCCCACGAGAAAGTCTGGAGAACGTGGGGGCCAGGCGATGCCTCCAAATCTTGAAATGAGGTGCCCAGGAAACATTTTTTTGTGAAACAGCTCCGTTAGTGTTCAGGCTGTGTTGGCCGTTGTCCTCTCATGTTGGAAACTTCATTTTGTTGGTATCTATGCCTTTACGCTGCAGTTAAGGGATGAGAAAGGTCGAATATTAATGGAGATACCTCGCAAATGGTTTCCTAGGCACCTAGTTTCACGATTTGGAGACCGCGTGGCCACCACGCTCACCAGATTTAACACCACCAGACTTTTTCTCGCGGGGCACGTTAAAAAGTCATGTTTCCGCGACAAACCCAAGAGCAGTTCAGGAACAAAAGAAATAAATTGTGGTGGAAGTTGAAACATTTCACAGTGTGTTGCATTTAATGGTGGCCATATAAAGGTCACTGTTGTTTTTTTAAAAATTAATAATTCAAAGGTAAACAGAAAATTTTCAATCTTTTGTTGTTATTTAGCATTTAGTAGTTAAAATAGTAAAGATATAATGTTATTAAATGTGTCAACACTTAATGGTCCAACTTGTGTTTTATTATTGAAGAGGACGTGCTTTAGGGAACAAGTGTTGTTGGAATATTGGTGAGAACGTGGCCTACCTCGGAGTTTTGGAAAAAAACACACACACACACACACATTGTTTATTGAGTAAATTTTGTTAAATTATTGCAGAAAACAAGCTTAATTGATGATGTCTGGTTGGATGAACCAATGTTTGTCGGAGAAGTGAATGTCGTGAAAGTTGAACATTCCCAGCTCGTAATGCGGGCCTACCCTTCCTTGCAAGAAGAAGTTGGTTATGGGCTCTCCTCTCCTCTCTCGTTGTGGGAGATGAGACTGTTCAAGTTACGACCCATTTCCCCGACCTTGCCTTCAACGATTCCCGCCTCACTTGACGTGGTCAAATCGTCTGCCCTGACACCCTGTTTCGCTTTATTACAGGGACTGCATGAAATCCTTTTATGAACACTTCAAGATATCAAATACTCCCTCTTCTTCTTTTACAGTAGAAGGATTTTTTTTCCCCCTCTGCGCTTTTGTCTGTTTCCCTGTCATTGGGTGAGCAGTAACTGAACGGATTGTTACTGCCAACCTTTCCTGCTTATATCTCACGCTTGTATTATGAATCTTGAATGAGGGAAATTTATTTTATCGTAATAATAAACTGTGCGCTCATGCCTCACTATTGGGATTAATACAAACACCTTCTTAATATGTTGGCATTTTCACGCTTTTAGAATTTATTTCCTGTGATCGAACCCTGTCGATTAAGAAAAAGTAAAAGCTTCAGTTTTTACGCTGTTTTAAAAGTTTGCTCATATGAATTCATTGAAAGAGATGTGCAGGATTTTAATTGATCAATTTTTTCTTCAACATAATAATAATTATCTGCTATACACTAGTAATAATCACGCCCATAGTTATAAACTCATTGTTCATCCATGGTCCACGGTATATAGATTTTCACTTAAAAATGCTAGTTTGTTAGTTAAATAAGATGTTTTGTGACAGGTACTCCACACACGAAGGAAAAATCTGGAAAAGTCGAGGTATATTTTTGATGTTAGGAAAAACGGGAAGTTTAATTAGAGAGAACTAAAAATCAGGGAATTTAAATACTTGAAAATCCCCCATTAATTTCGCATCCAAACTTTAAAACAAAAGTGAAAAAAATATATTTCTTAAGAGTTTACATTCTCCTGGTTATTAAGTTATTTATTCCTGATATACACAATGCCACAATTAATGAATTAACATTTTACTATGGTAAAATAACATGTACAAATGTTCAACCCGTTCGGGGCATAATAATTTCAATTACACTAATAGGGAAGAGATTAGAAAGGTGTTGGCTAATTTAGCGGAAATATATCTTTATTTGTATGGAGGGATAGTGGGAAACAATTCTGGGAAGAAAAACCTCCCTCATAATACTTGACCGGTACTAGAACCCCGACCTACCCTTAAACATTAAGTCATGCTATTGAGAGAGTGACTCCTTAGAAAATGTGATCACCGATGCAGTTTACTGGGTCTTATTAAATGAATTATAAAACATTTGTTACAGCAAAACACATTTCTAAGGCATCTTTGAATTGGTGATTGGTGTATTGTATGTATATACATCGTATAACTAACTATACACCATCATATAATTATTTTTTCACCGTGCCTTTTAGTGGGCCTATATTCATCAGTATTAAGAGATGAATGTAGAAGTGAGAGGAAATATACCAATATTTATTTGCATGTTGGGATGATGGGAAAGCATTTTAGTACACTCGGCCGGAATTCTAACCCCGCCCTTCCGTCACCAGAAAATCAGACTAAATGATATTAACAGTTTAAACCGCCTCCTCACCGACGTGGTTACTACTAAACTAGGTTTATGGTAAGAATATACTTCTAGAAATTACAAACATATTTTTTTGTAGTCAATATTGATATTAATTTACGATATTATTAATATAATTTTATATTTACTAATACTTCCAAAAGCGACAGCTAAATATCACATGGCTTGATGTATGAATAAAGTAAAATTATTTAAAGAGTAACAATTGTAACTCAAATATATTTTTACCAATCTGAATCTGATTATGATTTAATTTTGTTATGGTATTAATTTAAAGAGTTAAATCTCAACATTAGTACTGCTCATTTAACTGTAGAAGTGGAAATTTTCCCATATCACTATTATGTGAAAATGAATTTTCCAGTCATCTCTCTAGTTTTAACTGTACGGACATCTTCAAGTCAAATTGTAGTCGAGCTAAAATAAATAACTCGAGTGGAATTGTTTATAAAAAAGCTTTGTCGAGGATGATGGCTAAGAAGCGTAGCCTTTTCAACGTGGCTTTGTTCTCTCCATACGTCCACCGAACGCGCGAGAGAACGGCCTGCTCACAATGTCAAAGAAACCGGAATTATAAAATGCAGTGAATATAAAAAAAAATCTGTGGCGAGGCGCAGCCCCATATGTTGCGTGTGAGCCGTGCTAGTGCGTGCCCGTCACGCTTGAGGTCGCGCGAGGCAGTAGGACCGGACTTGTTTTGTTTGTTGTTCGCGCGGAATGAATTCATTAAAAGGGGCGGTCGAGCTCCTGAATATTTAATACCGTTAAAGTTACGTGTGTGTGTAAGGTCTGGTCAATATAACAAAGTACTAAAGTCTATCCCACGTAGGAGTGGTGGTAACTGACAGCTAACAAAAGATTTGTTTTGCAAACATTGCTTAAAAGTAGAGATTGGGAGACGGAAAATTTGCCAAATTTTTCTGTAAATTAATTTAAACTGATTAAACGGAACTAATGTAATCGAGATATAGATAACTCAATTCTAAACTTTTATAACTAAGATTAATTTCTTCTCTGGGTGTTAACACCAGAAACATCATCAAACTAACCTCGGTGGCCGCACGGTCTAACGCGCAACTTTCGCAATAGACTAGACTGCCGATGACAGGGAGATCGGTGATCGATACCAGTCGGTTGCACCGAGGACGGTTTTTCCTAAACAGTTTTCCACTCTCACGGGTATAATTCCTCTAAATTCAACATTCTTCATCCCTAACACATTAGGGTAATTAGTACATAGGCGTATAACTCGAACGGGTAGTAGGACGCGGTGATAAAAAAAAGTAGTAAAGAAACAAATGAATGCGAGCCTTTGTAGACCTGTTATGTTCATAAATAATACTTTAATTTTTTATCATCATTAAGATAACAAAAATAATGTTAATGTTGGCCCGACATATATCTCCCCCCTATTCTCCATGATTCCTAACTACGCCTCCCCCTTCCACACCTCCGTGCCCCCTTGTGATAGATAACCAACTCGTCTCATATTTTGAAGTATGATAGGCTCTAGGTGCCACCTCTAACTCAAGCCGCCACTGCGGAAAATTTTTTTATTTAAAATTTTCATCTCTAGTTAAACTTTACTAATGTGGAAATAGTTATTATTTTCTTAGTATTACTATAGGCCTATTATCAATCAAAAGTGTTAATAAACCCTTATAATAATACTCACCAAGGATTTCTCTATGATTGTCTTTTTCGCAGCCAAAGATAAAAAATATTAATAAAACTACCATGTTTTTGGGTTCGCGGTTGTGGCAACAAGAGATAGTGCATTAAATAATTTAAAAAATATATAATCTCATCTACATGTTATTATAACTGACTATATAAATAAATTAATGTTTTATCTTGGAGAAAGAGCCACCTACAATATAAGTTTCAAAATACAACTTTTCTATTTTGTAAACACATGTGCATGAACACAACCTAACACGGTTTGTATGACGTCATCATCATCCCTTATTTCGTCCAGTTCGCCATATTAATTTACGAAGAGAAGGCAACCTTCTAGAAGCTCTCGTTTGTAAAGCATTTTTAAGTGAACTACAGACGCCGCTTCAACAAAAGAGAAACATCCAAACTGGAATCTTCTAAAGTCCACATTTCATTAATGTAAACACATTCTTAAAAAAGGTAGAAACAAATTTTATGTGGCGAAAGTTCTGACTTCTAAAAGTGACAGCAGCTCAACATATGATCGTGCAGATAATTTGTTTTGGCGAATGGATACATAAGAGTAGATCTTGGTGTATCAAAGCCCGCTTGAATTCTTTAGCGGTCGAGTTTGGGGTGCTGATGGAGAAACGTGGCCTTGGTGAGATCGAAGTTATAGACTAGGGCAGCTTTGTGTATGGTTCTTCTGGATCGTCGGCGCTAAAGATGTTGGATAGTGTCCATCATGCGGGCATCCGACTGGCTACTAGTGCCTTTCGTACTAGTCCAGTCGTAGGCATCTCTGCTAGTGCTGGTGAGACATCTCTTTCATACCGGAGGGCCTCTCTAAGCTTCATTCCACGCTACCTACCGTCCTGTGTTACAACCTTGTCTTGTATGAAACCAAGGCCGGTTGGGATTCGGATGCTATCAGTCTTCGACACATGTGGGATAGTACTTTCAAAGGCTATCCGCACTTCTTCAGGTCGATGTTCTCCTTGGAAAGTACGCCTACCTCAATGCCATTTCGATCTTGCCAAGTTCCCTAGAGCGATGACATTGCACATTATATATGAAAATACTTTTAATGAGCTCCTCTCCACTCGTTTTCAAGGATTTCAGTGCATCTAGCCCAGAACAGAAACGTGGCCGCGTGACTAGCTTTAAGCCAATTACAAGATTTCCGCCTAATCGTCGCGAGCTGTTCCGCTAAAGTTCAACTCATCTCTTAGTGTGTACCACATTTTGGTGGATTGTCCAAGTATGCACTTAGTTGCCTGGCTCTTAATTTTAATGGTGACTTTCATTTTTAGTTAGCCGACAGTGCGGATGGAGTTATTTGTGTACCTCGTTTTATACGCTAGGCGAATCTTTTAGATTCCTTTCGAGTCTCACTCTAGAGTGACTCACTTGGAAATTATTTCACATTGAGTTTTTTTTAATAGTATATTTTAATATGTTGCACATCAGTCCACTATTAGCTATATAGTAGCTATAGTATTTTTTTTATAAACCATTCACTACTTAAAGTTGTTTATTACTTCTCCTATAAGCTCTTCACTATCAAAAGCTGTATAAAAGCTTTTAACCATTTCTACTATTTAACAATGGATTCTTGTTCCATCACTATAACACCTGTAGTTCTTCTACAAACGGTGAACTTAACTGTTGATTTCATTTATTACTAGATATGCATGGTAGGTCAAATCCAAAACGTTGGATCCATATGGTCAAAATGGGTGAATATTTATAAAATAGCTAATTATCCCCACAATCGTGGTTAAAAACATCAAAATATCCTATGATACCCCTAAAATGACGACTCAGCAAATGATCACGCTCAAATAATATCATTGATGATTAGCCTCAGCCGTAAAGTTACCATAATATCCTAAAATGGTCACTTAAACTATAAAATTACCTATAATTTCCAAAATGACTGCTTTAACCTCAGAAAAGCCACTCGTAGTCAAAGGTGTGGCTTTAATCCCACTACGCGACAGTTTCATCCAATGACTGAACCTAGTCGAGAATGATCCGGAATCTGGCATTCTATCTTCTAGAATATTTCTGCCTAGGGTAAAAAAACGGACTATTAATAAGAGCAATTTTTAAAATTATTTTAATCTATAAAAAATGTTGTTTGCAAGACATTAGAGAAATATGTTTATTTGAGGGGATACATACAAACCTGGAAAATGGACTATTTTAATGGATGACTTGGTAAATTAAATGAGATTTCAAACTTATTTTGGTTTTGTCACCTCTTTCAAATAATTATGCTAAAGTAAATAACAAGTAACGTAGCTAAACTTCTTTGACGATATTAAGAATGTACGTGTCCTCTCCGATCCCTTCAATAAACAAATTCTGCTCCTGGCACTAACCAGTACGCATTTATGTCGAATCGTTGGGATAACCTTAATTCATGCAAGCTAGGACAAGTCTGCTTGCTACCCCTGCCTCAACCTCGTCTCACACACATTCTCATTCTGGAATAGACACGATCAATAAACCCAGCCGTCTCTTAAACAACTACTACACTTTTTTCTCTCTTGGGCACTTTTCCCTATTTCATTGGAGCCAAGGCTTCACATTTAAAGTTATTTCATTAAATAAAAATAATTGTTATGTATAACCAAATATGGGTCACTTCCACATGAAATTACCCAATCTAAAAATAAATGGTTGCTTGACTATTTTATTAATTTGTTATATGCTATATGCACAATTTCTGGCCTACCCCGTAAGGGAACGGCATGATTAGGTAGTTATGTATATTATATTATCACCATAGTTGTTACTACTAGTGAACAGAATCATTTAATATTTATACTACTGTCTTAGAATTCGTAAAAAAAAAAATTACGACAAAATAAAAGTTATTTATATAAAAATACAAACGGATATCATAGTTCATAAGCAAAATGATTGCGAAGTTTATTTATCATTTGTAATTTTAACAGTTTGTTTTATATATTTTTGTCAACCACATCTCAAAAGAGTAGCGAAAATAGGAATACTTAATCTTTCAAAATAGTTTAATTTCAATTTCAAATTAATACATAGAAATTATTTTTTCTCTTTGAATTTCAAACTAAAAAAACGTACAAATATAGTTATCTAATGCTAATTTAATGGGACCAAACGAGGTAATATTTTCATCTCGGGAAAGTAAGCGAATATTAAATATATTAGTTTATTTGTCGATGGGCGATAGTTTTCCTCATAAGAGAGTAAGGTCGATAGGCCTCATCTTCCTTGAAAGGATCGTCTTGAGAAATAACTCGGCGACCTGATTTGATATTGATATATCTGAGTAGACTGGAAGGTCGCTTGTGAAGACAACTAAGCATCCTGAAGGGCGCTTGTTGAAGGATACTATTTTGGTAATCAATGATCACTGAATGGATGGATGCGGAGGTTAGATTTTTATTGACAGATTAAAGATTGTGACTCTTATTCTGAGCCAAATTCCATTGGCAAAAAAATGTGACAGTGTGACAAGCCTCCGAAGCTCGCACTGCCGCGTGTGAGAGCCGACTCTACTACTACTCCCTTCACATGTGCAGATAAGCTCAGCTAGGGATGGGTACTAATTAGTTGCGCGTCAGGCTGAAACCTATGCACTTTATCATGCCTAATAGTTTGAAAAAAAAATACGACTCTTAGAGAGTGGGGTGGGGCTGAAGAAAGAATAACTATGGAGCCACCTCACTGAGTGGAAGTAAAAGCAGGAAAAACCCCCTCGATAGAAGTGAGGGTAACAACCTGCACTAGTGTTGTGCAAGGTGAATACTACGTTATCAGGAATATAGTTGTACGTATATCCCCAGTAGTGTGGGTAGTTTACGGGAAATGTCAGGGAACTAATTTTAGATCAACGGGACATTTGTTGCCTGGATAAAAAAAAGTGTTGTGTATGCTGAACATCTGAGTGCCATGCCATTTACTATTGAAGCAACACTAGGATTTGACTCCAGCCAAGACTGCGGCACTTGCCTAGTAACCCCCCCC
>CABFWO010005511.1:3696-17216 GCA_902155825.1 Timema genevievae | reverse complement strand
CCCCCCGCCCCTCAGAACCGGTCCCATTAAAGTCCAAGTTTGTGCATTAGGCGGGGCGGGAAACAATACGTGTTTTTGTGTGTTTGTGACTGTAATTGGAACTTGTTTGTGGTTTATTTGTTGACTACCTCAACCCCTAATAAGTAAAGTGTGGTGTTCGAAGAGCCAGTTCCTCACCTGGTGACTGGGACTCGACCTACAGAATCAAACCAGGAGAGGTCCCCAGCTCAAGGTCACACTACCAGAATACAAGATACTCTTAGTAATATATAAGTTACGTCGGAGTCTACTTACACATGGCACTCCGAGCTGAAAAGAAGGCCCCCGTATCACGCTCTGCCGTGTGTGAGAGCAGACTCTACTACTGCTCTCTCCACATGTGCAACTAAGCTACACTAGGGTGGGGGACTACGTGTGCGTAAGGCCTATGCACTTTAACATGCGTGATAGTAATAAATTAATACACTACTCCATTAGCGTAGGATAGGGCAGACAAAGGGAAAGCCACCAGGACCCCCTCCCCCCTCCTCACTGAGTGGAAGTAAGAACAGGACAAAAATCTCTTGGACTAAGTCAAGGATAAAAACCTGCACTAGTATCGTGCAGGATGCATGTATATATTATCGTTAATATTAGACCCATATTCCCGTTGGCTTAGGATATTACTGGAAATGTCAAGGAACTAATAGTGATAATGGGTTTCATGTCCCCTAATAAATACATTATGTTTAGGTGCGTGGGTATCTTGGGTCACAGAGGGGAAGAGCTACAAGTAGCTTACGGACTATGAATAGCCATCTGGGACAGAAACCTGATTCTGACAAGGGGTGAGATCTGATGAAAACGGGTTGATGAATCTCCAGGGGAGTCAATGGTTGTTTTGGTTCTTGATTTGGGTACCTATTATGATAGTCTTTTTGGTTTTCTCTGGCTTGCTCTTGTTTATTCTGAAGATTATGATCTCGTTCTGAGGGGAATCTTTGGATCTTTGAATCTTAGGAAAATATAGTAGCCTATGTTATTCCGGCCGTGTCAACGATTTTCCTAGGAGCATTTGACTTGGAGTACAGTTGAGAGCATCATTTCTTCGATTCTGAAGTGCGAAAAGGATAAGATAGTGAGACAGGTCCCAATGTTTCTGTTCTGTTGTTGTTGAGATGAATCCTTAACTTCTTCTCTCTGTGGGTTTTCACGAGGTAGATAGTGAACTGTGGTCCACCTTTTGGTTCCCCGGTCTCTACAGACCTTTCCCACTCTAGTGATCTAATTATTGTAGTCCATTGTCTGATAGTATGGTCTCAGGATATCCCCACTTACTGAATACCTCTTGATTCAATTGTTTGATGAGTACGACGGCGGCTTGTTATATAGGGAATGCTTCAATTCATCTGGAAAATAAGTCTGTGACTACAAACATATCTTTTCCCGCGTAACGAACGTGGATAAGGCCCCATGAGGTCGATGGCTTTGTCGGTTCACGGGGTGTGAGGTACATGAGCTTTAAGTGGTGAGGGATGATTCTCCCGGTGGTTTTCATCCTTGCACAGGTATTGTATCCACTCACGTGCTGCTGTATGTCTTGGTGAGGGTCCAAGTGCTGAGCCTTCTGGTGTGGTCTGCTTGTGTGTGGTCTGCTTGTGTGTGGTCTGCTTGTGTGTGGTCTGTTTGTGTGTGGTCATGGTAATGATGTGTGTCTTCATCTCTGATGAAAAGATGTTTCTAAACTCTTCGTCTTCTCTTTCCCGAAAGTAGATATTGTCCCCTTCGAGGTGATGTGTCCTAAGATAATGTCTTTCTGTACGCTTTAGGTGTTTTTTTTTAGATTCTTTGAATCTCTCTAGCTAATCTATCTCAGCCATCACTATGGGGTCAGGGAGTTGAGCTTGTAGGTTTTGTTCATCCAAAGAAAGAGCGGGCTGGTTCGCCAATAATTAGGTTTTCATGGGGAGTGGTCCATGATAGGGTGTACCATCCTTGTCCATGATTGAGTGTCTGCTCAAGGTTCTGGTCCTAATTGGTGTCTGGATAGCACGCCTGGGAGTGTTCTCTGTCCCGTGAATATATTCACTGTCGAATTGATACTCCTCTAGGTTATAGCAACAGTGCCTATGTTGGTTTAGTGTTTCCGTCTTTCATCGTATTTAACCACTTGAGACAACGGTTGCTAGTTCTGAAAACAAGAGGTTTATCCAGGCACATATATTTTTTATGGCCCAGATTACTGCTAAATATGCTTGTTCATTGCTGTGATATTGCTGTGGGCAGTGCGGCTTAGCTTTGAACTGCTGTGTAGTACGTATCCGAACCCTCTTTCTGGCATAGGTTTAGCAGTAAATTACCCTCTTAAGTCATTTTCATGGTAAAATGAGATGCGCCATTTTGTTTGTTGTGTTGAACAGTGTCTAGATACGAATTTTAATCAAAATCATGATCACAGATTTCAAGAAAATCGATTCTTTCTCTTTTGTCCCATAAGTAAACTACTCTTAATTTTAGGGATAAATATTTAATTCCAAAAACGCCTCGGGGTAATTTTATGAGAATCCTAGATTCCAAGTCTTAAGCCGATTGGTGAAATAGTTTTCGGCTCTAGACCAAAATAGACAAACGGAATCATAAAAAAACACTTTTTCGAGTTCGGTGGGTAGTGAAACGTCGATATCCATCAAAATCTGCTAATTTTTTTTATGATCATACTACCACTACCCAAATGGTCGTGAGTAAGACAAAAGAATAATAAACATTTAGAACCTTAAATAACAGATAAGAACATTTATTAAGCTAAAATTTAATTATTATATCGATTTCAATTCCGGTTTTGGTTCTTAAAGATATTTATATTAAGGGTTCCTGTTGCGTTTCTGGTTTACTAAAAATAACCGCTAATTTCTGCTTTTATTGGTTCCTGTTCGACTCTCTGATTGCCAAGGCTCAGAAAAAGGTTATATTTTCTATAGCCTTTAAAGATAGTATATGTTACATTCTAGCACTTGAAAAATTATATTTGAAGCTTTCAGAAAACTTACTTTAACTACATATTAGATTGACCCAATCACTACATAATAATTCGGCTCAAATTCAACAAGCAAAATTACCAGTTTTATAGGCCTGGATAAAAGTAAGGCCAGTGTTGAAAGAAAACATGATTTCATCCCCTTTTTGGGGGAATACTCTCAAAAGATATCCCCCCCCCTCATTCTTCATATTTCAAGTTAAAATATCACTACAGGGTTAAGTAACTGCCAGGCATTTTTAGTGCATTCCAGGGATTATAAAAGCTTTTTTTTATATACGTTCTTAGTTGTTGCATTCAAAAGATCCATAATTAATGTAATATGAAGTTTGTAGAGTTGGCATAGAATAAACCCCTCAGGATACTGACACACTCTAGTAATTTTATTTGACAAATTATACAAATATTTTATCCTTAAGCTTCCTTACATATTCCTTTCATTTTAATTATCTATTGATTACAATTACATGGTGGCTACAGACAGGGAAAACAGGGAAAACCTGGAAAAGTCAGGGAATTTTTGAATGACAGGGAAAACAGAGAAATGTCAGGGAATTTAACTAAAAATAAGGAAAAGTCAGGGAATTAAAAAATATGTCTAAAAATCCCATTAATTTCGCAACCAAACACTAAAACAAAAGTTAATAATACCTAAATAAAATAACATTTTAATTTTGAAAATAACTGATAAAACTGTTTATGTTTAGTAGATACAAACTTTTTTTTAATATGTGGTCAATAATAAATAAAACCAGTATCATCCACCATTAAAATTGGAAAAAAGTAATCAGGGAAAATTGAAAAATGTTGCCTGAAAAACCTGGAAAAGTCAGGGAATTTTGTAAAATATCTTTTGTAGCCACCCTGAATTAGTCAAGTTTGCTCCTTGGTGCCTCTTCCCGCAGTTATTTTGTGTGGACCCTCAAGAAAGAACAAGTTTGATTACAGTAATAACCTCATAATATCCAATACCTGTGACCTTTAAACAACTGTGTCAAGATTCTCCCCCATGCAAATACCTGCACCAGGGATCAACTCGGCGAGCGCTCCCAACATGAGAATACCACTACGCTAACTCTGCGATCAATGCGGCACTGCTGCTCCCTCGCGGCTTTTACGAGTTCCACCGATAAAATATTATGAGCTGTAACCGAGAAAAGTGCCACTTTTCGACTAACTCACTCCTTGTTTAGAAAGTAATTGAAAAGTGTGCAAACCATACTATAAATGTTATGTACTTTCAATCTGTACTTTCTCCCACCCCCTCCCCCTCCCCACACACATTTCTTGTGGTAACAGTGTATGTTTGGGTAGTTCGCTTCCAGAGGGATTCGTGAAATTTGTTTTATTTTACTTTTGAAGACACGGCCATACTTGCGATTTAGTCGCCATAGAAAGGACGTCACCTTGAACTAGCTTTGTTATCTAAGGGGAGGGTGGTGGAGGTGTCTTGAGTAACATGAGGTCAGGGCCGTAGCAGAGGTTCGAACCTCTTCCCAAAATATTATTAATCATGAGGTCCCGATCTTTTTTGGTAGGCTACTTCACTAACTATACTCACATGGCCAAAAACTTTGATCATAATGGATTGATTTTATAAATAAATATTTGATAGATTTTTTTAAACTGTTTCAATTTTTAGGTTTTAATTTCATGCTTTGTGGCAAGGATAAGTCATTTTTAGAAATTTATGTATATTATATAATCGATGTTTTTAAAATCTTTAAAGCTCAAACATTTAAATTTTCACCACAAAAACTGAGAAGATAATGTAGGCTTCAAATTTGTATCTTCTTTACCTATGTTTATGAAATCCACATTTCTGGCGGGTTACTTAAAGTAACGCGTTGGAAAGCAGTAGCTATTGCTTCTGATTCAGGTATTTGTAAATCTATGTTTATATGGATTAACATAATGCAAGGGTTTATTTTCTCTATGTCTTGTAGACACAGTGAGAGTCATGTCAAGTTGTTCATAGGTCATGTTTTCTTTATCTCTTGACGTATACATGCGGAGCGGTCATGTCAAGGTGTTTCTAAATGATTTTCTGTCTCCATCTCTTGATGTTCACATGGTAGAAGAGGGAATGGAGGTATGTCCAGATGTTTCTAAATGATTTTCTGTCCATCTCTTGATGTAAACATGGTTGGAGGGAGAAGGGAGGTATGTCCATATGTTTATATATCATGTTCTGTCCAGCTCTTGATGTAAACATGGTTGGAGGGAGAAGGGAGGTATGTCCATATGTTTATATATCATGTTTTGTCCAGCTCTTGATTTAAACATGGGTGTAGGGGGAAGGGAGGTATTTCCAGGTGTTTATATATCATGTTCTGTCTCTCTCTTGACGTACACATGGCGAGGGGTCATCTACAGGTGTTTATGTATCATCTTATGTCTCTCTCTTGACGTACAGATGGAATAGAAGGTATGTCAAGGTGTTTATATTTTATAATGTTCTGTCTCTCCTATCATGTATATTTGGTGGGGATAATTTAAAGGTGTTCAAACGCTATGTGCTTTCTACCTCTTAATGTGCGTGTATTGGGATGGATTTAGATGTATGTCACTTGGGGCGTCGAATTAATCTTATTCGACCTGGCAATGTTTTATGTAGACATTATTTAAGTTCAACTTAGGTCTGTATTAACAAAGATGTGTTTTTCGTTACGTACTAGCTACATAGAATTTCTCACATAATATGATTATTAGATTTTAAATATATTACATTATTTAATTCATATAATACTTTCAGATATTGTTCATTTCGTGTACTCATTACGGTACGGTATATTGAAACGCTTTAATGTTGATCCTTTTTACTGTTGGTATTTTGTTTTTATCCCAGTGCCACTGTCACTTTCATCACGGTCCATACGGTGTGTATATTAACGCTAACACTGTATGAGGAAGATAGAACTGAGATGCAATGTACTTTTATGCTTGCGTAAAGAAAGATTGGGAAATCATTTAGAATAAACCTTCATTACAGTCACTCGTGATTCGAAAACCGAAATTCCCATCACCGTTAAATCAAACTAAATGAGCAATGTCCTTATACCGCGTGTCCACAGTCGCGGCTTACAGAACATGAAACAGTTATGCATAAGAGCCAAACTCCTGATACATAAGATTATCAGCAATGTACAAATAAGTTTCAGCTTCCAATGAAAACCATGCGATGATATCCCGAGGCTATACTTGTGCCCATGCTGGGCTATGCAGCTAGTGTATGGAATGTAAACTTGAAGAAGATAAAGCAGGCAGAGTTGCTCAGGAGGCTTCGGAGGGATATTCTTCTGAGGCCATCCGGGGCTTAATCCACAACATCAACAGATGCAGTTGGGTATCTGCCCGCCGGATCTGTAAGTCAGGAAGAGGGGCGCAATTTATTGGTTAGGAACAGGTAATATGCAACGGATGAAAGAGCTGATAAAATAAGAGTAACAACCAAGAGAGATAGGAGCTGTGCAGGATAAATTGCTGGTTAACTGGGTGAGGAGCACTAAAGAGAGATGAACCTTCTTGCTACTCCACAACCTGATTGAAAGATTAGAAATGTGACACCTGCAGCCCACTCAGGGACTAGCGCATTATACTAATACAAAATTATTTTTAAATAATCGATAGTATTATTACCTGTTAGGGTGGTCGAATCTTCCAAGGCAGGGATGTCAAACTTGTTGCCTGATTCAAGATTGTCTGTGGCCCCGGACCTTATAAACCAACAGTAGTGTTCCTGATGCAGGTCTCCATGTATACTGTTTGCCTGTGACGTCTTAATGACTTTTCCACCACTTCGACCTTGGTCCTAATGGGTTGGCAACACAAGTAAACAACTCCTTAGTGACCACCCCGGCGACCTTGAACGTGGCTCTTATAGGTTTTATATGTTTATCTCCTAGGCAGGGTCTTCGACTCCCAACTCCTTTATTTTTCTACTGTCTGACTCAGACGCCTTTATAAATTGCTCATATATATTAATAGTAATAGAAAATTTACGGCATTAAAATGTTCCAATACAGATTATTTCATGGGAAGTCTCTTTGGCACTGTGAATTTATATTTGAATACATTTGGCAAACAAAATTAAAAATATTGGTCCTAAAAATAAAAAATAAACTATAAAGCTAAAATCATGTAATAAATTGGCACAATATGGTAAATCTAAGATTTTATTTTGAAGCCGGAGCTTGTAAAATGTACCAACTCCGACTCCACAGTCCTGTCCTTAGGTTCCAAGTTCGGATCTCGGTTGGGTTTTAACCATGTGCAATTCTTACCTAGTGGGTTTCTCCACTGCACTGCACTGTCTTTAATGACATAATTATGTTTAAAAGAAACAACGCTTAAAGTGTGAATAGATCAAACCATGTTCCGCCATCTTTACAATACAACAGCTCTCCATGCAAATGATGGTGTGGACAATGAATAGGGCCTCGATTAAAATATAACGATTATCGAGTATGTGACAATGGCTCAATACATTCGGTTAGGTATTATAGTCACACCCGAAATCCTACCAATAAGTGGCTAAGGGACAATGTAGTTGCAGGCGTTTTCTCTCGAACTATCTGGATAATCTTACAAATGAGCACGTTACTATACTTAAGTCCAAATACTTTCGACACGTATCGGAACAATATCAAATCCAAGGGACAACTGCGTAGTAGAAGTTTTCTCGAGAACCGCGATGAATATCCGGTAAATGAATGATGTATTAAACCAAGGTCCAATCATTACCATTATCATTACCATACCATAAATTTGAACAAGATGGGCTTAAAGGGACAGCTGCAGTAAGTGGTTTCTCACGAACCGTAATACATATCGGGTAAATAATAAATGTACTTTACCTTAGTTCATTTACCATTAGCACACACGAAATCGGAACATGGAAGGACCCAAGGGTCAACGGCGTCGAAGGGGTTTTATTCTAAATCATAAGTATAATCCAGAATGTGATCATACCGAGGTTCTATTAAGATAGCCATGTACCAAATCGGAACAAAAAAGAGTATTAAGATAACTTCTTCGTGGCCGTTTCAGGGATAATTGTGTATTAGGCGTTTTCTCCTCAACCATAATGCATACCCGGCAGGTGACTGATGTTTCAAACCAAGGTTAACTTACCTACCATAGCCACACTTGAAATTGGAACAAAAATGGTCTAAAGGAAAGTGCATATGAGACGTTTTCTCACAAATCGTAAGGAATGATCGACAAATGGCTAGTCTAGTGTATGAAAGTTTAATTACCATTGCCATTTCCGAAATTGTAACCAACAAAGGCCTACAGGTAACAGCGCAGTAGCTGTTTGAAGTATAACTGCGTTGTAGATGTTTTCTCCAAAGCCACTTAGGAATGTCTGGAAATTGATTAGTATACTATACTCAGGTTCAAGAACCGTTGCCATATCCGACGGAAGGACCTAAGGGACAACGCCGTAGTATGCGATTTCTCGTAAACCACGAGGAATATCCGGCCAGAGACTAGAGCCTTATACTAAAGTGTAACTACGGTCGTCACTCAGGAAATCGGAACGCTGAAGGGTCCATGGGACAACGGCGTAGTAGACGTTTTATGTAAGCATTATACTAATTAACATACCCACGTACAAAAATCGAAACGTGCGAGAGTCAAAGGGATTGGATTTGGCGCCACAATGGCAGTGATTATTCTCAACACGTTGAAACACGCGAACAATCCCACCTTGACCATTAACTTGTTCGCGTTGGATAATTTTATACTCATAACCTAAATATCCTCATTTCACTAAGAACAAACCAACCCTCATACGTAGTTATGCTCACAACATAAGTATCCTTATTATCAAAGCTATCCTCATGGAGCAGCTGAGATTAAATCATTTCTTACTAAACTGACTCACAAAATAACTTATCTTTTCGCTTTACACTATTCCCTTACAAGACTATTTGAGACTGACACCTAGGGATTCAAAAAACTTTATTTGCTGATACGTGACACGAATTAAACCCGAGATACTCGGCTAGTCTGTTGAGTGCAGTGTCAGTCTAGTGACGGTAGGTAGTCAGTCTCTTGGTCTATTTGCGGTCCAATCGCAAATGGGTTATCAGAGTATATCCGCTACGCGTCCCTGGACTGTAGCTATTGTTATTTGTTGGTCCTTCATCAACTTAACACTAATAATGAGGAAGGTTACTAGAGTAATTGCACCAGTATTTGCCTGTAAACATAAAAAATTACCCCCGGTGGATTTATTTATCAACACACGGCTTATAAACAATACTATGATCCTACGTAAAGAGGGGTACTCGCAAATTCCGACTCTACATAGTCAAACTAAAGTTGAGAATAGGGACTTGAATTGAGCGTGCTAACTTAAATAATTTATTTATAAAATAATTCCTGTGCCATTTAGATATTATAGAACACAATATTGGGAACCTGTCTAAATATTAACACAAGTTGGTAGTAAACATATAAGATGTTCTATGGTAGCACGTGTTTCACCCTTCTCTACCATTAGTGGACCCTACGCGTAGAGTGGCCCTCGCAAATGTGGATACAGTTACTCTAACAAGAATTAGTGCTTACTTCATCTGGTTTACTTGTGTCAACTTGACAAGTTGAAACACATCCGACTGAGACTTTTTGTAGTTCTTTATACCGCGTCTAAATATGAAAACCACTGTCAAAAAAAAATCTTACTTTCAGGTTGTAGTAGGTATCGGTCATACTATTAAATATAGGGAGGGAGATATTATAAATATGTGGCCCCTTAATAGGGAGACATTATTTGGCTGTTAAACTCACGGGAATTTATTTAGCAATCGCCTTATTGGGGTGTTTGCTTGTGTTAGGTGAGAAAGGAGGAGGAAACATAATATATAAATAGTTATTTGTTCTTTTAAGAGGCGTTTGTGAGTCTAAAGAATCGGAAACCTTGAGTGAAGATTAATGTTTGAATTGTGCTCTTCTAGCGGACGCAATCTCTGTTAAACAAGTTTATTTATTTACGTCATTTAGTACAATATCTCTTGTTGATTTACAGACAATAACTAAAAGCTTAGTATCGTTTAAATATATATAGTTTTATAACAGCTTCATAGTTAATTTAACAATGCACAGTATTTTATTATTATCTTTTTTTCTTTCTTTGTTTAAGTGACCGACATGTTTGTATTTATGTGTCAACCGTGTTATTTGATATAATTTAAAAATACTTAAAATATTTTTTAAATGTAGCATTTGAAAGGATCACACACAAAACTCCCAAGTCTTATTTGTCACAAACATGTTATGTTATGAAAATAATTTCAAAAATTTGGCGCATAGTATAATCAAAATTTTTTTCCATTTTTTTTCTGCGTAAAAACACGCATTTTAATTATATATTTTTTTGCTTTAATTTATGTATCCGGGATACGTATATTTAATTTTTTATTTGCCAGCGCAAACTTTCGACTGCCTGATTTAAATAACTAAGTAGGTCTATATTGTTTATTCAATTCCAGTCATGTACATAAATAGTTTAGCTATTTACTTGTTAAAGTATTTATAATTAAGAGATTTTTGGTGTGAATAACTAATTTTGAACAAACTCATTATAGACTTAATCCTTGAAACAAATTAGTATATTGTTTATTACATTTCAGTTATGTTAATATAATAAATATTATACATGTTTATAGAAAAGATCACTTTATTTGACAAAAACCTAAACTTTGTTTAATATTAGCAAACTTTCAACTTTTTGACAAGTTTTACAAATTCTATAACCACTTAGCTATCCAGGAATCGTCCCGTGTCCAGGGTCATTCTTCCCTAGATTCCTGGATAGCTCAGTAGTTGGAGCATTGGCGTACTAAGCCAAAGGTCCCGGGTTCAATTCCCGTGCCCTGGTTTCATTTTTCAATTTTCAGAATATGATATCTAGATGGAGAATTCGTCACTAAAAAGCATGAACAATAGCTTTGGCTATTTGATTCTTAAGTTTTACAACGTTACAAATTAGTGCATTTATTGTTTATTTCTAGTCTTTTTCATTAATATGATTTTTATGAGATGTTTTTTATCTTCTTTGCTTGAAGTAAAATTTTGTTTGAGCTAACATAGGACCGAGGCCACTATTAGAAAAGACCCGTTTGTACCAGTGTACCCATATTCCTCGTTTATGGTTTCCTGGTTGGGAATGGTGTTAGCCAAATATTTTGCTATATTAAACTCTAAAATATTAATAATAGCCTTGTGTGTCTTCAACTCAAGCTATTCCCCTGAAATAATTGAGTTGTCAAAATGAAAGTTAAGTGATTTGGTACAGTTAGTAGCACTAGTAAGGTACATGGACCAGCTAATTACTTAGTGCTTGTCAACTGTTGTCAAACATTTACATTTTATATATAATTTAAATGATTTAATATATATTATTTTAAGATAACAAATCTCTCAACCTATCTTCTAGAAGTAGCCTACACAACATACGGTATATGGAATATATTTTCTACCAAGTCTATTACATATTGTATTAAGAACATAGTAAAAAACCATATCCATTAAAATTCATTTAATAGCCATTTCGTTGTTTGGGCCTATAACATTTTCAGAAATGCATTAGCCTATACAAGGCCGTAGTCAAGGGGGTGGGGGGTTCGGGGTTCACCCCCCNTTTTTTCTAGCCTTTGGCAGTTATGGTGTTATGTTACCATAAAAAATACTTTAGAGAGCTTCTAGAGCCGTTTAATAATTATAATTTGTCCTAGCCTCCGATAGTTAGGGGGTAGTGTTGCCATAAAAACACACTTCAGATAGCTTCTAGAACAGTTTTTTATTTAGAATTTTTTCTAGCCTCCGTCAATTGGGGGATGGGCTCACAAAACCCCCCCTGAAATTATTGGCTGGCTACGGCCTTGAGCCTATAGCTTAAATCAAGTCTTTGAACCACCAAGCCATCTAATATTCAAAATGATAATATTGAAGTATTATTTTGTAATTGTATGCATTTTTTTAAAATTGACATTGTTTTCCAGTCTTAATTCGTCGAGTGCTTTGGAATTTTTTTTAGCACTGCGTCTTAGTACCCGCTTTAGCTATATGCTTGCTTTGGATTTTTGTTTTCATTTATAATTTTCAAAACTTTATTTTGAATCTTTCCAATTGGGTTGAATATAAATCGTTGGTTTTCCCCCAAGAAGATTCCCCATAACTTATGTATGATTCGATTAATGAACGAAGTGCTATTTCTAAAATATTAAATGCAACATATTATTATAATTAACACTTACTAACCATCCTCGCTCCAAGTTCGCGCTTATTATGTATATGTGTTATTCCATTTCATATCACAGTCGAGTCCAGTGGTAATGAGAGCAGGACTATAGAAACATGTGCGGTGCGACCTCAACTTATTGAAGGAGATATTGTTTATTTCGAGTCCTGGACGTGACATGAAGAGTTATTGCGCGGAATGTCTGTACAGGTTTGATTTGGCTCGCTCCCTTGAAGCGAATTCTGGGCTCTGGCAACTAGTAACTGGCGTGGCTTTCCAGGAGGGTCAGGGAACCATTCCAGGGGGCTTGCTAATGGCTTTTCCTGCTATTCCTCCACACAACGCCGAGTTCTATTTTTACATTCCCCTCCTGCTTCCGTGCAACCCCAGTAATACGGCTAGGTATGTCCATTATCACCACCGGAGGAATGGATGGATGTACAATGCCCCAGACTTCCACTTGACATGGACACTTCTAATTACTTCTGATTTCATAAACCTTGCTACACTTTATTTCTGCTCAGCTACATAACTCTAACATTTGTCAATAACATTGAACCCTAACATATATCTATAACATTGAACCCTAACATATATCCATAACATTGAACCCTAACATATATCTATAACATTGAACCCTAACATATATCTATAACATTGAACCCTAACATATATCTATAACATTGAACCCTAACATATATCTATAACATTGAACCCTAACATATATCTATAACATTGAACCCTAACATATATCTATAACATTGAACCCACCCGCTTCGTTGGCCGCATGGTCTAAGGCGCTACTCTCGCGTTAGGCTAGACTGCCGATGACGGGGAGATCGAGGCTCGATTCTAGTTTGGATGTACTGAGAGTGGCGTCTCCCAAATGGTTTTCTATTCTCCCTACTTGCAAATGCGCGTACACTTTATCTAAATATAACTTTACTAATCCCTATAACCATTAGCGTAGTTAGCACTTAAACGTTTAACCCGAATGGATAGTAAGATGTAGCGCTAAAAAAATTGTTGGGAACGCACATTGAATTTCAGACTTATCGAGTCTGGTTTGGTGGTTATGAAGAGGTTGGGGCTCAAATCCCGGCTTCATATACTGATGTTTCTTCCTAAACGGTTTCTTGCATTTCGCGCAAATTAGGTTACATTTCCTCTCAATTTTACTTTCATATCTCTCCCATTACCTTGTTAAAAATGTGTATAGCCCGTACGGGTAGTGAGAATCTTTGGGGGGGGGGGGGG